>JAGDQO010001151.1:600000-884331 GCA_018342035.1 Solanum appendiculatum
TTTCTATGATCCGTAGGAACCTCTCGTAGAACCTATGCATTGAAAATCCTCCAAGTCCAACTACCTTCTACGGACCCTTTCTACAAATCATCTAAGATTCTATGATCCGTAAAACCTTCCGTAGAACCTAAAGTACAAAAGTTACCAGCACTTGAAATGATCCCACAGACAAACCCTACGGTCCGTCTAATTTTCTATGAACCGTCGGTCCAACATTCCTCAAATTTTTCTAAGTCTGAAACTCTCCTTCAGGTACTTCTTATGGCCCATAGAAGTTCCTACATCTCGTCCTGTTGAGTCGTAGACATTCATCAGAAACTTGACATTTTCCAAATATTAAGCCCCCTTCTACGATTACCTTCTACGTGTCATAAGTCTTTCTATGGACCGTAGACATGCTCGTAGGTACTAACACCAATAACTTTTTCTACATTTTCTTTCCAAACACAATGTATCAATTTCTGAGGTGTTACAGTCCATACCACGTGGGAGGATTTTATAAAAGAAAAGCTAGTTGGTCATATGTTGTAATAGCTAGTTACTACTTTTTTTAATTTATTGGACTAATGAATCCTTATAAAATTATATGTACCGAAAAGTTTTTAATAACATGTTATTCTACATATTTATTTATTAAAGAAAAATAGAGATATGTGATTTATTAATTTGGCGTCTTAGGATAATCCAAAATCACATGCATGTACAAACAATAATTCAACGTGAAATAAACGTAATTACAAAAGAGTACAAATGGTCCTAAAAGTTAAAAACATCAAGGGCAAAAGTGTCACCTAATGTTCATTTCAGTTTATTCAGAATTACAAAAATTGTGCTACAGTACACGAGGAACAAGAACAAAACCTAATATTATTAATTCAGTTGTTACTTCTCGTGTGTCCCATTTTGGTTTATCAATTCCCAAAGAGAACTAAGGCAGCCATATCTATTTCATACTGCCACATAGTTTGTGTATAAAACCTTTCTAGAGTATTCGTGAAAATCATTTCTTGAGGCGATCGTTGACTCAATTTATGACTTAGGTATCTTCTTTTATATATACACAATGTTAATTTATTTTCATTTGTGATTATGGTTCTTGGTTATTCATTCTGGATCTATATTGAAATGCTTGTTAATTAGATCAGATATGTTGTCTAAGAATGTTCTTTTCTTAGATATATTACTATGTATAATGGGGTTAATTTGGAAACAATTGGCATTTGATTTACAACCCTCTCTCATGTTTGTAAGATAAAAAAGATTGACTTTTGTTGATAATCTTTTGAATTTCACTGTGTTTGTGTTTTCATTTATTTTGTTATCTCTGACATTTATGGTGCTATCGATATTTGTAAAGAAGATGATGAGAAATTGGGATTTGGTGATAACACAGAGGTTTAGAAATATAAATTTTTGATTGCCTTTCCTTTGAATTGACACAATATTTGTGTATTTTGTTCTTAAGTTTTAATGTCATCTCTGAATCAGGATTGTTCCTTTTCACATTTAGAAAACAATATAGTCATGCTTCTTGAATCATCTTTTTATTTTTCCTGCAAAAGATTGGTAGTTTAATTGCTTATATGCCAGCACATGTGCACAAGGAAGTTTAGGTTGGTTTTTTTGGTTTAGGGTTCGATTAAAGAATTATGGCATTTTTTTCATTAATTGCTAAGTCTATGAGTAGTTGGATTTGTTTGTTCTTGATGCACCGACTATCTTTGTTTGCAGCAATGAGATGGAATTTGGATATGTTACTTGGTGGTTGCACCATATTTCAATATAGTTATAGTTGATTATTGAATTGTATTCTTGTGTTTAGCTTGATATAAATCCTAACTATGCCCTTTTCTGGTCTAATCCATTCTTGACCAACATAGCTCCAACTCTTATGCTGGATTAATTCTCCAGAGATATTAGTTGTGCCTTAGATCTTCCTACTAGAGACAGTGGTCTCCTGCTAGTAGGATTTGTAATTGGTGAAGTTTGGATTGTCACTCTTTTCCTTTATCTTGTACTTTTAAATGTCAACAACTATTTTTATTAGGGTATATCATGAGTGTCGATTACTTCTTTTGAATCAAGGGTCTATCAGAAATAACCTCTCAACACCACAAAGGTAGGCTAAGGTCTGTGTACATCCTACTCTTACAAGATCACACTTGTGGGATTACACTCGGTTTCTTGTTGTTGTCATGAGTGTGGTTTAGAGGGCCCTTAAATTTAAGTAGATTTACCTATCCTTCCTTACACTAGCCAAAAAGAATCTACATGTGGACATTGTTTCATCTTCTCTACCTAACTATCTTATTTTAGACTTTTGGTTTGACTTTTTATATATTTCACCTGACATTAAATGCAAGAATTTCCTTAACTTCTATAAGGGGTTATCTTTCAGTGGGCTAGGTCTTATATATGTATATCCAAGCAATAGGTCCTACTTTTATTGTAAAGACATATCAAACATTTTAAGATATATGATCAAATAGGATAAAGGGATTCTTTTATGTTGTATTTTTTTAAACTGTCGCTGGAGTTCCCTAATGAATATAAGTTGTATTTTTTGTCCTCAGGTTGTTCAAATCCATTAAGAGTTGGCTGGATGGAGCGAGATCAAGATGCTCTCACCTCTAGAAAGATAGTTCAAGAGAATATGGATGGTTCTGAACCTGCTAACCTCAAAAAGCAGGTTGTAGATGAAATGAAATTTGTTGTGCAGTGTTGTAAATGTTTTAAATGGCGGTACATACCTACAAAGGAGAGGTATGAAAAAATAAGGGAACACCTATTGGAATGTCCCTTTGTTTGTGAAGACTCTCGGGTATGAAAAAATAAGGGAACACCTATTGGAATGTCCCTTTGTTTGTGAAGACTCTCGTGAGTGGCGTCCTAGTATATCATGTGACGATATACCTGATGTCACTCAGCATGGAAGCAAGCTGTGGGCATTTGATAAGCCTAGTATTCCTCAGCCTCCTTCAGGGTGGGAACGAATTATAAAAATCAGAACAGAAGGAGGCACCAAGTTTGCTGATGTGTAAGTCTTGCATTTTCTTCACCACCTAGAACAATTAGACTAATGTGCAAATATATATTTCATGGTTCATATTAATTTATTTTTTGTAATGATTTACAGGTATTATAAATCACCAACTGGAATGAGATTTCGTTCCAAAAACGAAGTTGAAAGGTATGTTAATTTTGTCAAGTTGAATTGACTTTACAAAACATGTTTCTTTTCCTAATCCTTTCTTGGGTTGGTATAAATTTTGCGAAGTGATAGTTGGAAATATGTATTTCATTTATATTTTTGTTGCCGTGTTGGCTAATGGTCCTTATTTCTAGGTACTTGAAGCAACATTCAGAGTATGCATCACAAGGTGTAAAACTGGAAGAGTTTTCATTTCAGACCCCAAGACCTCTACAAGAAGATTATGCTAAGAAGCGTAGTCTAACACCTTCATATGATATAAGTGGTGCTAATGATGGTATGTGTATTAAAATTCCTTTAACTTGAAGTAAAATCATGAATTCTAATTACATTTACTTGCGACATGCTTGAAAAATAAGGAAGTTTTTGTAGCATTTGATCTTAATCATTATTTATGTTTGAATCAATTGAATGTTAATAAATTTTCTGCTTGAGAAAATCACAATGCTCACAAAATTCAAGCATATAGGAAGAAAATTGCTCTTTGGCACTTTCCCCAAGGCAATCCTGTGAAGCCCCTTATGGGGTTTTAAGTTTCTTTTCCAGTGGACTCCCTTCACCGGAATCTTCTCCTAATTTCTTTGTTCTATATTTTGTCTTTCATCATCATCATCATCTTCTTCTTCTTCTTTTTAGGCTTTCTTTAGGATGGAAAAATAGAATCCATTTTAATTTAGGGGGAAATCTTACGACAAAATTGAAATCCAAAGCTAGAATATGGTTTGATTGGGTGGAGAGTGAAAGATATCACATGAGAAGAATGGTATTATGCATTAGGATTCAGAAGGAGGGCTTTAAAGACCTGGAAAGGCAGAGACCATTCTTTAATCATTTTTTGGTCCTTAAAATATAATCAGTATGAGAGATTCATATCATTGATTTCAATTAAAGAAAAGGACAGAGGAGTCATTATTCTTCTAGATAATGTATTTAATAAAGGTTGGAAAAAGTTAATAGGGAGAGTAGAACCCTTAATTAAAAGGAATACAACAACCTTAATAAACTTTAAATGCATAAGGGAGCTATATACTGCTTCCTATAAGGGGAAATGGAGCTACTCAGAAATATTACATAAAAGTAAATGGACACAGAGGAGGCAGAGGTTATTGGAGAACCAGAAGCTGGAGAAGTGTTGCAGACAAAAATCCACTTGAAGGACAAGGATCTTCTAGATAGATATCTCATCTAGAATTTTTTTCGACAAAGATAATGCTCCAACTAGACACAAATCAAAAAATAGGGTCAACAAACATGGAGAGAAATGCCTGGTATTCAGGTGTATGACATGAATGAGTCTTTGTTTCTTTTTTGAGTTTCATACAAGAAAGGAAGCAAAGCATATGTTGATGGGAGACTGTAGAAGGAAAGGGAGCAGACTAAACCTCGAGTGGTGGTCACCAAGAGTAGGGGCTTTTATAAAGTCCCAAGAATTCAATTGGTTTTGGATCCGTACTTAAGGGTTACCACTCAATTTATGGTTTCAAACAATAATGAAGAAAATAGGCAAGAGGTGTGGGGGTTGGCTCAAGATGTAAGAGGACACGGAGTTGAAGACCCTCCTCTAATAGGACAAAATCAGAGTGAGGGGACCAATGTCCGAAATTACAACCTTTATCAAAGTTGCATACGAGAATAATATTTTCTCTCTCCCAGTTTGGGTGGGAGCTCTTGAGACATGCTAGAGGAGTGCAACAAATGAGAAGGAGTAGGCGGAGTTCTTTGAGACATAGGTCTGTCAGAAATCTCAAGAAGTAAAGATAGAATAGGAACTGAATATTAAAAGGAAAACTTTTGCAGATTTACTAGGGAATATAAAGGTGACCCCACATATTTTGAATTTAATAAATCTTAAACCCCAAAGGATGGGCTAGTTATTATGGGACAGTAACTGAGCCAATTTTCCATTAGGGATAATAAAAGACCAAAATCATTTATTATAGAGCTATATAAATAGGAATAGGCCAAGAGACACTTTTATTATCCACATGCCAATTATTAATGGCCAAAACTGTGAGAAAAAGAACTAAACTAGAATTATTCTATGAGGTGGGCACAAATTTGAGGTGCAATTTCAAACCTAGCTATTTGATCATGTATGATGTAGAACTAGAGGGACAAATGAATGAAAAACAAACCACTTTGTTAGGACACCCAACTCCTATAAGCACTGACGCGCCTGATCACGCCAAAGCAGCATAAGGAATAACTAATAAATGGGTGCAGAAAAATTTTATGAGACTTAACAGAGAGCTTAGAGTTGCATTTGAAGAGTATATAAAGGAGACATTAATTCTTCCGTTAAAAATTGATCAATAGAGGGGAAGGGAATATGGGGAAAGAAGGGATACAGTTGAAAAGATGGACAAGCAATCTATCCCCAAGGAGTTAAGGAACCTTATCTTTGATGTCAAATTCAAGGATAAGGAACCAAGAAGCGAAACAAGAAGTCGAGGGAGAAAAACACCCATCCAATTGACATAAGGATGAAAATATTCTCTTGGAATATAAGGGGGCTGAATAGGGTGAATAAAAGAGACTTGGTGAGAAATAAAATCTAATAGGGGGCTGATATAATTGTGTTGATAGAAACAAAACTAAATGGATAGTGGAGGATCATATACATTAGTTGGGAGGAAACATGTGTATAGGGGGTATTTGGTTGGAATTTATAGGAATCAAGGGGGGTAATAGTGATGTGGGATAAGAGATCACGGAAGGGAGAAGTTGTGGAATATTGCAATCAAAGTATCTCATACAAACTTATTGGCATAAACCATATTTAACGTGATTTCTAACTACAATTTACACTTCTAGTGATAAAAATGAAAGAAGGGAGCATTGGGAGGAGATGGGTGCTATGAGAAGCTTCTGTGAAGGACCTTGAGTAGTTTGTGGAGATTTCAACACTACTAATTTTCCCTCAGAAAAGACTAATTGCACTAGACTTTCGAGAGCTATTTCAATTTTTTGTAACTGCATAAATGAATAAGAGATGATTGATCCCTCTTTATTTAGAGGTTATTTTACTCGGAGAGGGGGAGAAAATAAGAGAAATTCTTGTAGAATAGAAAGGTTCCTTTATTCAGTCCCTTAGGATGAATTTTTTACTCAAATCAGACAAAGTAAATTACAAGCTTGGGGTCTGATCACAACCCCGTAGTTCTGACTTGTGGGGATGAGACTTTCAGGAAATTCTACTTTAGAGTTTGAGAAATTATGGCTAAATGTCGATGGATTCAAAGACAAAGTGCATGACTGGTGGAGTTCTTTTAATGTGCCAGGCAGGCCTGATTTTAAGCTAGCTACTAAGCAGAGTCTCCTAAAACAAAAACTCAATGAGTGGAGAAAGAAACAAAAAAAGGTAATTGGAGGGCGAGAAAAGATCAAATCATAGAGCAAGAAGTTTGGAAGCCATTCAGGAACTCAAAACTTTAACAGATGATGATGAACATTTGATCAAGGACAATCTAACAATAAAGTATGAGGAAATGCCAAAGAATGAAGAAATCAATTGGAGACAGAGCTCTAGAATCCAATGGATTAACAATTGGGATAAGAACACCAAGTTCTTCGAAAGAATGGCTACAACTAACAATAGGATCAATACTATTGACACTTTAAAGATTAATAAAGTGATGAAAACTGAACACTTGGCAATTAAAAGCTCAATTGTAAACTTCTATCAAGATATGTATAAAGAACATGAAGGTTGGATACTACCTCTAAACATTATGGTTGTCAAGAGAATCACAAAGGAGGAACAAGAGTGACTATCAAGGGGCATTGAATAGGAGGAGTTCTGGGTAGGGGTCAAATTATTTGCTATTGACAAAGCATCTGGTCGAGATGTCTATACTATGACATTTTTCATGCCTTCTGAGAACTAGTAAAGGAGGATTTGATTCAAACTTTTCATAACTACCACTCTCAACATATTTTTTGAAGAGCTTTAATGTTACCTTTGTAGCTCTAATTCCAAAGAAGGAATGGGCAATGAGCTGAGGGAATTCATACCTATAAGTCTGATAACTGGGTTTTCCCAAGGTGCTTGCAAAAAGGCTCAAAAAGTGATTGATAAGTTAGTAAATGAGCATTAAATGGCCTTCATCAAAGAAATCAGATTATGGATGATTCCTTTATAGAAAGACAATGCATTGATACCAGAATTAGAGGGAAAACACCAGGGGTGATGTATAAGTTGGATATTGAAAAAGCTTATGAACATTTGAATTGGGAATTTCTAATTGATACCCTTAGACAAATAGGACTTGGTTGGAGATGGATAAGTTGGATATCTTTCTGGATTAAGACTATTAAGTTCTCTGTTCTTGTTAATTGAGAACCAACTAGCTTTTTTTCCAGCAGAAAGAGGATTAACGCAAGGGGATCCCGTATCCCCTTTCATGTTCATCATTCTTATGGAAGGTTTAGACAATCTTATAAGAGTTGATTTCGATAACAATTGGATAAGAGGTCATTGTGTCAAACATATGGCAGAGGAAAATATGGAGTTGAGTTGTCTACGATATGCTGATGATACATTATTTTCCTGTGAAGCAAAATAGGAGCATATTTGTTACTTGAGGGTGATTCTGGTTATATTTGAATCTTGCTCAAGCCTTAAAGTCAACTGGAGGAAGAGTAGCATGTTCCCAATCAAGGAAGTTATGTAGATTAAATCTATGTCAAGCATTCTTAAGTACAAGGTGGAAAACCTATCAATGGTGTGTCTTGCCATGCCATTGGGATCCAAACATAAAGCATTTGTGATCTAGGATGACATTGATGAAAAGTCTAAGAAAATATTGGCATTATGGAAGTCGCAATACTTATATGTGGGAGGAAGAGTAACATTGATTAATTCAATGCTAGATTCTATGCCAACTTATGAGATGACATTGTTACCATTTCCCGGGAAGGTGATAAAGGCATTGGATGTCTTGAGGAGGAAATTCCTTTAGCAAGGAAACAAAAATGAGAAAGGGTTCAATCTAGTGAAATAGGTGGCAGTCCAACAGAGTAGGAAGAATAGGGGATTCGGTGTCAGAAACCTTAAATTACAGAACAAGTGTTTGTTATGGATTTGGAGATATGTTCATGAATATCATGCCCTATGGAAAGAGGTAGTTCATCATAAATATGGGAAAGAAAACCACTGGTGGGTTTGGAGAACTATTAGAAATTACTGGACAGAGTTAAAATGTAAAAAAGATTCTTTTGGGGAGGGGAGATAAGACACAGTTCTGGACAAACAAATGGTATGATCAAGGGATTCTAAAGATCTCATTCCCAGGCTCTTTTCCATAAGCTCTAACCCTTATTACATAATAGAGTAGATGTGGATGACACATGGGTGGAACCTAGTCTTCAGAAGACTTCTTAATGACTAGGAAATTGGTGAGGTGGTAGAGCTCTAAAAACTGATAGGTGGGTTCCCTGGGACTATTTGGATCTAGATAGACTGACTTGGGCTCATCAAAAGGATAAGAAGTTCTCTATTAACAGGCTATATACAAGTGGGTGGTGGTGTGAAGAGCAGGAAGGACTTTAGGCCCTTGGAAAACAATCTAGTAGAATGTGGCTACAACCAAGGTGAAATGTTTCACACGGTTGGTAGCCAGAAGAGCTTGAGACGAACAATTTTGCATCAAGGTGTCTCTTGTGTAAGAAGACCTTGAGAAACAACAAACATTTATTTCTACACAATAAAGTGACAACACAGATGGCCCTTTTCACCAGCATATCCAACATTTGATGGACCATGCCAGAACAAACAATAGATCTATTAAGCTACTGGATTAGAAGGGGAGGCAGCAAAACTCAAAAAAGATAGTAAAGATCAATTTGAGCATGCATTTGGTGGACCATAGGGAAAGAAAAAAAAAATCAAAGAGTTTTTGAAGGGAACGAATGTGCTATAAAAAAGATTAAGTGGAAAGTAATTACTTCGTTAGACTTTTTATGTAAAGAACAGGATATAGATAAAGAGATCCAACTAGTGGATTCTTAGGAGCATTGTAAGTATCTCTAATATTTCTTCTTTTTTTTTTCTTCTATCAACTTGAGGAATACAAAATATTACCAGTCTCAAGAAAATCACAACGTTCATAGCTAAAAGTTGCCTGAGAGAAAGGTAAAAGAATAAATATTTATCATTTAGGATAGTACTTTGTATTCCCCCTAAAAACGTGTATTGTGGCTCATATGTCAGCAGATGGTGAATTAACATTCGCAAGAAAATGCTTCTAAGATATCAAATGTTTGTTGGAATAGTGTGATCGGGAATATGACAAAAGTTATTTAATATACCCGAAAATCCTAAATGATAGAATATATGTGAACTCTTTCGTGAAATTAATTGAGATGCCCACAAGTTGATCAGAAAACCATGATTATTAAATATTATATATATATGTGATATGTTCTGCCAGAATATTATCATCAGAAACATGTCTTATGGGTAATAATATACATCTTATAAGGATACCTCACGATTGGTATGCTCCTTCCTATATGATGTAGCCTCTACGCCTATCGATATAAGTTGACTCCATTGTCTTACTCTATTTAAGTCTACGTTGCATCCTAGCTAGCTATCACCTCTTGGGATATAAATAACACTTGTACGATCAATTTGTCTAAGTTGGACATATCTACTGATGTGCTCTAAATTTCTAGATTGAAAACCTTGTAACAAGTTTTGTATATCATGATCTATGTTATAACGTCCTTGATCCTTATTAATCGAAATAACCTTTACTGGTCTGGTAACTAAATATGCTATCCAGTTGCTTGAGCTTCATGTTAGAATTTTTACCTACAACTGGCTCAAAATTTGTACTGATCACTGACAGAAGCATATATTATATTGTGACAGTTAATTATCCTATCTCAAGGGTCCCTCTGGATGGGAGAACAAGTTTTCTTGGTGAACCGGCGCCTTCTGTACCTTCTGAGGCAGCCCCACTACATGTACCAAATGATAACTCTTCGAAGAGACCTAGACTGATGGGTTCTCTTTTTTGTGAGCTCATGTCTATGATGCCAGAAGCAAAACAATATGGGTTCTAATAACTATATGCTGAGATTTTTAAATTTTATTGCTTTAATCTAAGTATAGGATTTATGAGTATAATATATTTACTCAAAAAACTTATTTCATGTGTCTAAGTTTAGCTGAAAATATTGTCCAAAGATAGAAAGAATGCTTTTTGGTTAAAATACAGTGTCTTTTTTATGGTATTGCTGGAAATTTGATACTAATTATGCTTATGTCTGCACCATTTGAATACATTGTGTAATTTTCATACTCAATACTCCTTGCCATAGATTTCTCCCCTTTCTGCTTTTGATTTTAAATTTTCACCTATGTGTCTTTTTGTAAAAGCTTACTCGCATATACATGCAAGTCATGTGTTTGAATATACACATTTTTCACTTAACCATGGTAGGTTGTATTGGTTTGGTGTAAGTTTTTGCCATGTTTTAGAATTGATGCTAGCTAAACTATGCAAAATTTGTGTAGTGTTGAGGTAAATCTTTAATAGTAGGCTATAATTAATATTAGAGTGTGTGCTTTCTTCACATATTAAAGTTCATTCCCCTTTCTATAAAAATGTTGTTTAACATCAATTAGTTAAGAGACTGCAACATTTACAAATTGTATACTTCATTCTCGGAAATTGGAAATAGCGCAAGACTCAAGCCTCTAGTAGGTGTAAATACACGTCCAACAATACTACTCCCTCCGTCTTATGTTAGTTGTCCACATTACTAAAAATATTTGTCAATTTACAAAATCAAGATAGAATTAATTAATAATTTCTCAATTTACCCTTATAATTAATTCTTTTTGAATGTGTAAACAAATTTGTAAAGTTTCAAAAAAGTTTCTTTTTCAAGTATATATAGATTTAGTCAAGAATGCATCAATTACCTAAATTCTTACTCCCACTCATTTGCATCTTGTATATTGTGGTGAACCTGAATTCTCAACGCCAAATATTCAAGTATTATATAATCCTTGACAATCATAACAACACTTAGACTTTTGAATTACAATGGAAAATACTGAAATAACAAAGAACTAAGATAAAGATAAAAATGGGAATGAGAAGCTTAGATTCTAGAAGAAGAAGAGAGGACATACATTGTTTCTTCAATATGTAAACCCTTCTTTCCAACTCATTCTGTCTTTTAACCAAATGCTAATTGGGCCTCGATCCCAAATAAAACACTCCAACATTTTACTCGACCCAATAATCCTAACTAAATTAGTCTCCACCAATTATAGTCCATTGGCCCTTACAGATCCAACTCGGTTCACAACAATACTCCCGCCCTCAATGAGAACCTTGTCCTCAAGGTTCGGCTCACAAAATAAAATAGATTTATGAATATCAAGCAACAGAGCTAGACCAGTCCACCAGGCACTACCATGCAATTAGTTATTCATTTCCTTAGGGTGCAACAACTCTTTACATCGTAACTCAAGGAAAATAATGTAAGTGTCACACTATAAAGCTCTATGTCCCATTGTATGGATCTCCTTCAATCTGAAAATAAAGAGTACGGGGGCATATGCTGCTTGTAAACATTAAGTCGTAAATGAATCCACCTACCGTACAACACTTTATAGTTAGGTGCAACTCTTAGGAAATTCCTTCACAAAATGGAAGCATAAGGCAATGGTTGCAATAAAGGCTTCAGAAAGTAAGGATCCCTTGAAGAGTTCAATCTTTTCAATAGCAACAACAAAATTGATTTCAAGTAGCTAACAAGAATTTTGGGTTCCAAGGAATTGCTAAAATTACCACTATACTCTAGAGTAGAGCTACTAAGATTTCTTGTCGGTGAGTCATAATATTCCCATTTCCCCACTAGAGAATTTCATTGTAACTATATCAGATTGTACCCCTGGTGCATTGAATTGCTCCAAGACATTAGTAACACCATTATGAAGAAATATCAATGAATTCTCTGAAAACTCTCCCAATAGCTTGTAAGTTGCAAAAGAAGTGTTGATAGAACCATAGCTTTGAACATCCATTTCAACTCCACCCACACACCCCCAATCATACAACTTTGCAGTGTGGCCTATAAGTCTTTTAGGAACTGCTTCAAACAGTTCATATGCATTTGATGCAGTAGGTACTGCTACAATACCCTCCTTCACAGATATTCCACCTCCAAAAGTAGAGCCTATTGTATTGATCGTGACATAATCAAGATAAGGACTAGGATCAAAGACAATATGTTGTACACCTTGTCTGCTGTAGTTACAGATTGTTCAACCTCATGGACAAAATCTTTCAGATCATGAACTCATGCCGTGTGCGGAATTTCATCGAACACCTGATCTTCGGTAATGAAAGAAAGTTCGAGTACCAAATCCACTTCTAATGAGTTTGCATTCCCAATTTGTGGTGTCTCTATGTTTTCAAGAGGTTTAACCTCAATAGTGTTTTTAGTAATAAAAAACATGGGGAAAGGATGAAACCACAACTTATTGTGAAACTATAGATAGGCGCTTAGTCATAGGATTTGAGAGAATGATTTCAAATTAGCATTTTTTGTGCAATATGCACAAAATTTTAACTTTAACTTCAAATCCCAAATTCTCCAAAAAGTAAGATTTGGTATTTTACATTTTTTAAAATATAACACTTGATGCATAAGTTTATATTATACAAAAAAGCCCAAGATTTTAAATTTTACACAAAAAAAGGATTCGTACTTGATGTAAAGAGATTGTCCATACCATGTGGGAGGATTTTATAAGAGAAAAGCTAGTTGATCATATATTGTAATAGCTAGTTTCTACTATTGTGAATTTATTGGATGAGTGAAGCCTTGTAATATTAGTACTTAAAAGTTTCTAGTAACATGTAATTCTAAATATTTATTTATAAAAAAAACATGGAGATATGTGATTTACTAACTTACCATCTTAATTAGGATAATCCAAAATCAAATCGCCTGTCCAAACAATATTTCAACATCAAATAATCGTGATTGCAAATAAGTAAAAATGGTCCTAAAAGTTAAAAACATCAGGGGCAAAAGTGTCCCTTTATGTATATTTCAATTTTTTTTTGGAATTACAAAACTCCTATTATAGTAAACGAAGAACAAGAACAAAATCTAATTTTATTAATTCAGTTGTTACTTCTCATGTGTCTCAATTTGGTTTCTCACTTTCCAAAGACAACTAAGGCAGACATATCTATTTCATACCGCTATATAGTTTGTGTATAAAACTTATCTAGGAAATTCGTGAAAATCATTTCTTGAGGCGATTGTTGACTTTATTTCCCACTTGGGTATCTTCTTTTATATATACACAAATTCATTTATTTTAATTTATGCTTATGGTTGTCACTTATTCATTCTGGAGCTATATTGAAATGCTTGTTAATAAGAAAAAATTTGTTGTCTAAGAATGTTCTTTTCTTAGATTTATTACTATCTTTTCTTAGATTTATTACTATGAATAATGGGATTAATTTGGAAATGATTGACATATGATTTTTAATACTCTCTCACGTTTGCAAGCTATAAAAGATTGACTTTTTATGATAATTTTTTTTATATTCGTTGTGTTTGTGTTTTCATTTATTTTGTTATTTCTGGCATTTATGGTGTTATAGATATTTGTAAAGAAGATGTTGGGAATTAGGATTTGGTGGTAATTTAGAGGTTTAGAAATAAAATTTTTTGGTTGCCTTCCTTTTTAATCTACACATTATTTGTGTATTTTGTTCTCGAGTTTCAATGACTTCTTAGAATCAAAATTGTTCCTTTTCACATTTACATTATAGGCCAGGTTCACTTAGGTTTGAATTAAATCTAGTTTTGCGGATCATATTTATCAGGAATCTGGATCTGTAGCTTGGTGGTTGCACCATATTTCAATACTAGTTTTTGAACACTTGTGTTCAATGTGAATTTTTATAGATATGTTAGAATGATAAAAATTCTATGAAAATATGTGTGCAATGAGTAATAAAATGCAATAATTACAAATAAATCTTTGTAAATATGGTTTAAATAACACCAATTGAGGGACACACTTTCAAACAGGGAAAAAATAATAAAAATAAAAAGAACAAAACAAAGTTGGCACTTTTGAGGCGGTTAATATTAAATTGCCCCATATTACTCCCCCTACTTTGACCCCTAGCATTAATAGGTCATGTGTAGCTCCCCAAGCCTTGGAAAAGCACACTCCAGATTTTCCTTTTCCAAATAAGGCACTTACTAAATCCAAAATTAACCTTTTCGAACACACTCCTTTAGACCTTGTCCACAAAATCTCCGAAGAAGCCTTGTTGGCACCCCAAATAAACTCTCACTCTGATGAGATGGACATAAAAACTTCCAAAAATATTATTAATACTACAAAGGGAAACTTGGAAATTACACTTTATATACATCCAAAGCTTTAACTTCGGATATTAAATTATCTAGAAATATTCCTAGTACTGAGCATACATTAACTACTCCACCCAAGAACACTACTCCTATTCCTATCTCCTCTATTTACATAGATTTAACTGATTCCATCCACAATGCCAAGAATCCCACTAACTTCCAAAAGGAGAAGAGCAAACTTACGACGCTCTCAATAGCGCCAAAACCTTAGGAACTCCCCAGACCAACATGAAACCTCCACATCCAACTCTTCTCCCAACTTTTTCGGTGGCCATGGGGGAGGGGCACACCTTCTATGCGACCCAGGCACCAGAACCAAACCCACAACCCCACTCTTCGCTGGAAATGAGCCTGCAAGGCCATGCCCTATCCTTTAGTGCAGAGGTGGAAGGGAGACAAGTAATAATACTAGTACAAAACCCAACTTTCTTAGCTCAAGTAGTGTCGGAGGGTGTGCGACTAGCAACAGAGACCTACAACAATCACCTATGGTTGTCGATGGTCCTCCAGCCTCCACTAAGTTTTCCTTTCCCCCAAATCCCCTTTTATCATCACACAACTTGGGAGATGCAACTATTCAACCCTCTTAGCTCAGTGGCAACAGTGGAACCACTACTCTTTCCACCCTTCTTCTTTCCCCATTTCTGGAGGAAATGATGTACCCGTGGAGCTCGCAGGTACTAGCACCAATCTTCGTGATGATGCACATGGAGGGGTCAGAGAGCCCCCCACAATCAGTCTCAAACTTTGCGGCCTTGACTTCATAGGTACGACCCTATCACATAATCCCACCTCCCCACCCCTAGTGCCAATACAAGCAGAAAATGTAGACGCCCAGGAGGTAGAGGATGAAATAATATTGATGAGTGAAACTCTAACAGAGATAACAATCTTAAAAGAGATAAAAATAATACTATTCAAACAGAGATACGAAAAAAAAACATTCTCATCTGTCCTCCAAGGCTATTTAAAAGATCCATCGATATAAGAGTCCCAAGCAGCACAGGTATAGGAAACTATGTGGTAGTGATGAATCCAACCTTATTATTGAAGAACTATCTGGACAGGGAGAGGGAGATTTTAGTAAGCTCAACCACCCCCTCTCAACAGATCCATCAATATCATAACTTGGAACTGTAGAGGGTGTAATGGGGAGGATTTTAAGAGAAACTTTAGAGCTCTCCTAGACTGGCACAAACCCCCCTTGTAGCTTTAGCGGAAACAAAAAAGAAGGATCACCAAGAACTTGTAGATAATTTTCCTTTTAATAACATGATTCAAGTCCCTGCAGTGGGAAACTCTAGAGGACTGGCCTTTCTTTGGAACGATGACATTCTAGAATTGGATGAAATATCCAAAACTGGTCAAAGGATCCACGCAATGGTGAAGGTACGCGTAACTTCTGTTTCATGGCTTCTTAGTATTATATATGCAAGTACTTATAGGAACTTTAGGAAAATACTTTGGCAAAACTTAAAAACCATAAAGGATAATTTTAATGGAAGTTGGCTCTTGGGGGTGGGGATTTCAATGAACTTTTAAGCGTTGCGGAAAAAAGTAGAGGTAGGCCAATAGAAAGGGCTCGAACAAAAGATTTTTGGGATACTTTAAATCACTGTGAATTAATTGATATGGGGTATAAAGGTAGTAGGTATACATGGCTAAATAAATGCTTTTAAAAATAGGATACAACTAATATATGAGCGACTAGACCGATTCCTAGCAAATGATAGTTGGATCCATGATTTTCCCAATGCTCAGGTTCACCACCTACTTCGTACTCACTCTGACCACTGCCCTTTTTTGTTAGTTTTGTACCCTCAGATCACCAAAATCAAAACAAAATATTCAAATTGAAACTATGTGGTCATCCCACCCTGACTTGATAGAAATCATCAAGGAATCTTGGGAAGGAGCACATAATATCCTAAGTGGCATTCCTACTTTTCAGAAGGATGTCATGGAATAGAATCGTACCTCCTTCGGAAGTATTTTTTTTATAGAAAAAGAAAGTTACTGAGAAGGTTGGAAGGCATCCAAAAATCTCCGAGGTATGCCAAGAACTCCTTTCTAGCAAACCTAGAAAATGAACTTATAAAAGAATATAATTACATACTACATATTGAAGAGGAGTTTTGGAAACTAAAATCTAGGGTGAACTGGCTAAACGAGGGAGATGCAAATACTAGGTTCTTCCACACAACTACCCTAAATAGGAGAAGAAGAAATAAGATTATAGCCTTACAGTCAGATGGAGGAGAATGGTTATACAATCAAGATGATATATTGAATAACACTCATGATTACTTCAAAAACTTATTTAATACAAAAATGTTGTCTTCTTCTAATAATGTACCAACTCCCACAAACTCCCATAATCATCTACAACTATCTAGCCTAGATGAAATTCCCACTGATGAGGAGATCCATAGGATAGTTCGATCTTTTCAACTTTTGAAGGCCCCTGGGCCTGATGGTTTACAACACTTTTTTTACAAAAAATACTGGGAAATAGTGGGTGACTTTGTTATCTCCCTCTGCAAAAACTCCTTTACAAAAGGCAGTATTCTACCAGAAATTAATGAAACTCATCTCTGCCTTATTCCTAAAACCAAAAATGCAAACACCTTGAAGGAGTTTAGACCTATAAGCTTGTGCAATACCACCAATAAAATAATCACAAAGATCATCTCGCGAAGACTTAGACCTATAATGGACTAAATAATTGGCCCATGCCAATCAAGTTTTCTAACAAAATAGGCAAGCCTCCGATAACGCCATTATAATCCAAGAAATAATCACCCCTTTTAATAAAATGAAAGGAAAAAAAGTAAGCTTAATTCTTAAACTGGATTTGGGGAAAGAGTTTGATAAATTGGAATGGTCCTTCATAAGAGAGACCTTGTTCTTTTAGTATTTTCCCAAACAAACAATTAGCCTAATCATGTCCTGCATTACCACAAGCAAGACTGCTATGCTCCTTAATGGATCAAGAACAAGATTCTTCTAACCATCGAGAGGAATACAACAAGGTGACCCTATGTCACCCTACCTTATCATCATCTGTATGGAGGTTCTATCAAGAAAAATCAAACAAGAAGTCCTATTGAACAACTGGGCACCTATTAAAATCTCCAATAAAGGTCCCAAAGTATCTCACCTTTTCTTTGCAGACGACCTAGTTTTAATGAGTAGGGCAAATACAAAATGTTGTGAATGCATTAAGAATGTAATAGATAACATCTGCGAATCATCAGGGCGAACAGTCAATACTTCAAAATCCAAACTAATTTTCTCCAAGAATTTCCCTGAAACCATAAGTAGAAGAATCTCGGAAGAGTTAGGAATCAGAAAAGCCAGGAACTTTGGGAAATACCTAGGTTTACGAATAACTCATATTAGGATCTCCAACAAGGATTTTCAATACATCATAGATAATGTGCAATCTAAACTTGCAGGATGGAAAACAAAATTTTTGAATATGGCTGGAAGAACCACCCTAGAAATACCATATTTGAACAATATCCCAACCTACGTAATGCAATTCACCAAATTACCCAGTACCATTACCAAAAGAATCGACCTGTAATGACCCTCTAGATCATTTATGTGTTAATGCCTCCTTTATGTTGTTTAGAGCATTCCTATAGCGACTCCAAGTCATTTATGACTTTCTGGCACTGACTGTTCGATTTCCTGGTCGTTTGTTTGGTTATTATGTCGATTTTCCTGTTTTGGAGCTTTCGAACCTTGAAAAGTTGATTTCGGTCATAACTTCTGGTAAACGACCTCATATGGGAATTCTGACGGTTCCATCAGCTCCAGAGCGGCCAAATCAGGCAAGAAGCATGGTTGGCTCGAGTCCTTGGGTTTCCGGTGTGATTTTGGGGCTAGTTAGCTCTTTAGCATTCGAAATTTGGCTTAAAGTTGACTTTGATCAACATTCTTGGAAAACCCGCTCGGATGAAAATTCCGTCAGCGTAGTTAGTTTTGGAATGCCGAGTTTGGTATAGAATGACCCTTCGAGAACTTCCAGAAGCTTCCTATCAAATTCCAAGGCCTCCGGTGGGATTTGGCTAAACTGGCCCATTGGGTATGGGACCCTTTTTTCATCGAAACAACATCGTATGGAAACTTTGACTGTGCCATTGAGTCCGGAACGTCGAATTCGAGGTGGTAGCATATCTCGTTTGCATGCACGGGTTCCAAATGAATTCTGAGCACCCCGTCGGAGTTTTGGAATTGTCCAAAACTCAACTGTTGCAGTTTGTGTCTGCAGACACTCCATTTCTCCGCGATCGCGGGATAGGCTCCGTGTGTGCGGAGTTGTGAGGGTGTCTAATCGATGTTCGCGTGCCAGAGACTACGTTCGCAGAGGAGTGAGGTTTTGTTCTCCGCATTTGCGTGAGCTGTTCCGCGTTCACGTGAGCTGCTCCGCGTTCACGGAGGTCTGAGAGGGTGGGGTGACCTTCATATCCGCGTTGGTGGGCCTGGGGCCGTGTTCACGGAGCTCTAGAGGTTATCCCTCTACGTTCGCCAGGCTAGGACCACGTTTGCGGAGTTGTGCTTGGTTTCCCTCCGCATTCGCGAGGCCTTGGACGCATTCGCGGAGGTCAGCGGGTTTCAGTGTTTATTTAAGTTGAGGTCGAGGTCATTTGGATGAAAATTTCAAAAATTCATATCTCCCTCATCTTTAAACAATTTTCAGCGATTCAAAGTCCAGGCGTTCAGATTCTCATTGTTTTCATGGATTTTTGGTCGGATTGCATTGGGTGTTCCTTGATTTCCATGAATTCGAGGCGTAAGTTGTTATCGTAGGCCTATTTTGTAAAGTTTTGTGTTTTCTTGTTGTTTGCTGTTTGGAGATGATCTGAGCCCCGATGGGTGTTCTAGTTTGGAATACCAGTTCGGGGGAGGATTTGGGACCTCTTCACGGAGTCAATTCTGCAAAATCCAGAGCGGGTCCCACGTTCCTTATTTTGACTCCGAAATTGGTCTGTCTCCAATTTTGATGATTTTAGTGTCTAAACAACCGTATTGACATTGTAATTCTATTTTTGATAGCGTGGCAGCAGTCTGAGGCCGTACGGAAGGGAAAAGCTCCGGCAGAGTGACTTGGAGCGCGCGTGATTGACTTTCTATAGGTTACGGCTTCCCCCTTCTTAGATTGAGCTTGAATGCGTGATTACTTGTTGACTTGTGTGAATCTCGGCTGGGTAGCTAGTATTTCTGTTCTTCTTCTCCGATTTCTCCATTTAGGATTTAGTTCTTGGACTGTTCTGGGCTAGTATCATGCTTAGTCTGGGTTGTTGACCTTTGTTGTTGATGAATTGTTGTGGGTTATCTGTTGGGTGGTTATCTGTTGTTGCATGCGTGGGTTCGGGATATTTTCTTGTGTTTTGTTGATTACTGTGATGTTTCGACCTTACAATATGTTAGGATAGTATTGCCTTAGTCCCATGTACCTGTTGACTTGAGAATGTATCCGACGTCGATTCGGATGGACTAGGTCCTTGTAGACTGGCATAGCAGACTTGGATCTTGTAGTGTGAGCCTTAGTTTAGGCGGATTCGTGGCATGTAAGATCTTCTACTCTCTCTCTTCCTATCTCTGCGGTTCCGGAGTGCTGCCGGAAAACTTGTTACTGCGCCGATTGACGATTGGGATTGTGTTAGGCTTGAAGCCTTTGGTGGATATCTTGGTGGGTGTGTTGTCGCACGTTGTCTAGTTTCGTTATGTGTGGTTGGTGGTGGATTGTTCGGATCGAAGTGGCTAGCTCTAGCCCAAGGCTGACGTTACATGGTTAGAGTATGTTATTTTCGTCTTGAGACTGTTGAGCGAGGGCTGCTAGCTCTAGTCCAACGCTGACGTTACACGGTGTAAAGTCCGTTATTTCGAGCTCGAGACTATTGAGCGAGGGGTGTTATTTCCTGTAACACCCCAGTTTTTGAAAAGTAGGAAAAATGCAGTTTTAAATTTTTTTCTGGTGCCAGTGATGACGGAGGCCATCTATGGACAGTAGGCAGAGTGACAGGCCATAAATGGGAACCGTCGATGTCCCTGCCAACTTTATGAATTTTGAGTTTCTGAACCTTGACCTATGGAATAGCAAAATGGTTTGTAGTTCAGTTGACGGGCCGTAGATGGGTTCCGTAGATGCTTTCCAGACTTACCCAAATTTTCAGTCCAAACAAACTTTCTGAATCGATTGACGGAAGAGCAGGACGGTCCGTCAGTGGATGTACGGACCGTAGGTCCTATCCGTCGATTGGCCCCGACAGTTTTATTTAAGGGCTTTTTGGACTTTTTCCCTAAATGTTTATTCTTTATACTAGACGATTTTTCCCCTTAGCATTGGCCCTATTTATATTTTCTAAGCCCTAATCCCTTCATTTCCAACTCTCATCTCCCAAAATATTCCTCTCTCTAGAAGAACAAGAAGGAGAAGAAAAGAGCTAGGGTTCTCATCAAGGTCATCAATCCCCCTTTTATTTCAAGGCATTGGCATTGAGGTATGATAGTATTTACCATTTGGAGTCTTTCCTCCAAATGGGTCCTCTCTTCCTTAAGGTTTTCAAAGGTATAGTCTTGCCCAAGAGAGCTAGGGTTTTGACAAATTCTTATGGGTTCTTCATTATGCTTTCCATTGTTAATGTTATGGTTGATATTGCACGATTTAGCGTGGTAAAGTAAGCTAGTGCACGATTTAGCGTGGTTTACATGCAACTTGATGAATCCCATGAGCTTATGCTAAGTATCCCCCAATTTATGATTATGCTTATGATTGTGGGTTGATTGAGAAAAGATGAATTGCATGAACTCTTTGTGAATTGAGTTAAGAATTATGATTATCAAGCTATGAATTCCATGTAAGACTATGAATGATGAAAAGAGGATATTTTATGAAAAGATGCACGATGAATCAAAATCTATGATTTTCCTCTATTATGTGGGTCCCCTCAATTACGACCTAGCTTGCATTGAATTGCATGTGTTGAGGTGAAGCTTATGAGCCCATGATTTATGAGTTAAGAGCATGATGAGCTATGTAAATATGAAGCTTATGAACTCATGTATGTTTATGAAGAAAAAGCATGATAGAATCATGAAGAAAGAGGTTTATAGAATCAAGCATGTGTTTATATGAAATTATGATATGTTAGTGCAAATGTTGAGATGTGAAAGGGTTTCTCATGTAATGCTCAACCTATGAGTGTGAAAGGTTTTCTCGCACGTAATGATTCATAACTTGTTGAAAGGTTTGCTCAACTAAGATTGAATCCATGATTAAGGAGCTATTCTAATGAATGAAGGGACAAGAGGCGATTACCCATGTTCCCTAATGTAGACAAGAGGCGATTACCCATGTCTACTAATAATGAAATCATGACTAATAGAAGAACAAGAGGCGATTACCCATGTTCTTAAGGAGCTATTCTAATGAATGAAGGGACAAGAGGCGATTACCCATGTACCCTATTATAGACAAAGCGGCGATTACCCAAGTCTACTAATAATGAGTTTATGACTATGTAGACAAGAGGCGATTACCCATGTCTACCTAAGATAAAATGAACTATGATAAATCCGTGGGAAGTATGCTTAGTACCGAGTGGACAAGTGGCGATTACCCATGTCCCATAACCTATGTGCCACCATAGGGTGATGGGCTATGGTAGACACAAGCTAAGAAGTTCATGGTCTTACCTTGGCAAGTAGGACACCCTTTTTCGGTGTGGGGTAGACACCGGATTCCATGTTGATAGCTCATATGGTCTTATATGTCGGTTAAGGCTATTTCCCCACAACTAATGAATAAGTGTTCTCATGATGAAGTAAAGAAAAGAAAGAAAGATGATTTAGCTTGCTTTGGCCTTGAGATATGCTTTATGCTTCATGTTTCTCATGTTTTTAGCTTGGCCATTGCATGTCATGATTATATGTCATTCTAGCATGGTTTATATGCCCCTATGTGCATGTTGTCATGAGTGTGGTTTGAGGGAGTTTAAGTTTAAGTAGATTCACGTATCCTTTCGTATACTATCCAAAAAGAATCTACACATGGAGATTGTTTCATCTTTTTTACTTGACTATCTTATTTTGGACTTTTGGTTTGACTTTTTGCATATCTCACTTGACATTAAATGCAAGAATTTTCCTAACCAACGGAAAGTATGAGATCAAAAAAGGTAGAATTTACGCAATTTGTTTCTAAATAAGAGATCATAGTGATTGATGACTCTTTCAATCTGGTGAAATGAAATTGGCGTGTACCGATTGTTGGGTATTTGCCCTGAGTTTCTTACCAATAATAGGTTTTCCTTTTCCTAAAAGGAAAATATAAAGTCTCCACTTGGCTAGTCCTTTTCTTGTAGGAAAAGATTTAGGACTCTATAATAGAGCCTCGTTCCTTCTAATTTAGCAGCATTCATAATGTAGTCCTTGGGGCTTTGAGAGCTTTGGTTATGGAGGGAGAATTTGCGGGACACAAGTGATGCGTTATCACTTGTGTGAACCTCTTTGTATTCCGAGTGAATTAGGTAGGTTATTTCTCTTTATATTTTGTACTCTCATATTTATATAGTAGATTCTCATCTCCTTTGGGGACATAGGTCGATTGACCGAACCACGTTAAATCTTTGTGTCTTATGGTATATTTCTTGTTTGTCTTCTTATTCATGGTCTTTTGAGGTTTGTTCTGTTAGCTTTTACATGACACCTAGTTATTTCGGTCATTACACCGATTTTGGTCAGATTAATAAGCTTACGATCACTAAAAAATCTTGGTTGACGAACATAGATTATGCGCCGCTAATGTAGCGACTTGTCGAGCAAATGACAAACTCACACCATCCATTTCAAATAAGATTTAATAAGGGTTTATCTTTCAGTAAACCAAGTTTTAAATATGTATATCCAAACATTAGGTCCTACATTTATTGTAAACACATATCAAACCCTTTGAGATATATGATTAAATAGGATAACTGGATTCTTTTATGTTGTAACTTTTTTAACGGTCTCTAGAGTTCCCTAATCTATTTATCCTATTTAATCATACATCTCAAAAGTAAAAAATTGGTGTGTTAGTTAGAAATTAAAGTAAAAAAATAAATTAGAATCCTCTTTTCCACCCGCACCTCATACACCTCTTCTTCTTCACACCCACCCATAGTCCTCTTCTTCTTAATTCTTTCTTTTCATCAAACTTCTTCTTCTTTTTTTGCAGAAAAGGGCGTAAATACCCTTAAACTATTGGAAATGGTACAAAACTACCCTTTAACACCCCATAAGATTTCTAAGTTAAGACCGAACCAATCTTGAATTGCGTGTAAGGTCGTACCAAGTGATTCTTAATTGTTCTTGGATTCTAAGGTCAATTCATTAGTGTGGAAATGATTTTGGATATCAATTTAGGTCACTAGAATCCCCTAGCACAAAGTTGAGTTGAAAGCCTCCCTACCGAGTAAGTTTTGACCTAAGAATTCTACTTAAGTCAACTTCAAATGATCATATCTCTCAGAACATAAAGGATTACGTGGCCCATGACCTATTAAATCGAAGTTCTTTGAGTTCTCTTTCCAATGCCACCAAGTTTGCTAAATTTCGGGCTCGGAGTAAAACGTTATGCCCGTTTGAGTGAAGTCTCTCTATTCAAGACATCTCATTCATTTTAGTAAAGGGTAGTTTGGTATTTTCCTTTTTCCATCTAAGCCTTGTCCACATTTTTTTCCACCCAATTATTGGTCTAATCAGTGTCAAAACTTCGTTTCATGTTCTTTAACACTTAGAGAAATTAGGGCAAGGTTTCAAGAGGAGAAAAAGCTAGGGTTCAAGCGTTTTTCAAGTTTTCATCGATTTCGCTAAGAACCTTTGTTTTTTCTAGGTATGTAAGGCTTCCCATAGTGATGGAGTTATTCATACTCACGCCAAGCGTGTAATTCTTTCGTTAATTCTCCATATAATCGTTTATATAAATATTCTTGAAAAGTTCTTGAGTTTTAAGCTTCATTCTTTAACAATGGAGGTTTTGAGTTCTTGAGGTGAGTGTTTTGCGAATGAGTGGTGTTTCTTGATAGAATTTGAGTGGATTTCAATAATTTCATGTTTGGTTTGTGAATCAAAGAGAGTTTGGAAAAAAAAATTGATTCTAGATGAGTTAGGACTAGATATTTAGCAAGAAAATTCATCGAATTTCTGGGAAGGGGGCTGGCGCAGCGCGCCACTACAGCGCCAGAACTACTGTCTAGTAGTTTGGGGCCTGGCGTGCCATGCCAACAGTGCGCCCCAAACTCTAGTCAGTGTCGCCTGGCCTTTTTCCTTCCATGTTTCATTCCGAACGTGTTCCTTTGAGTCGTGACTACATTCCCTTCTTTGTATTAGCTCCTATAGGCTCCATTTATCATTGAAAATTCATGCATTATCCTACTCATATGTCTTAATGCATCTTCAAAACTAAAGTGAGTTTAAGAGAAGAGTCAAGAGCTATTATTGAAAAAGTAAAGACGTGTTTAAGAATCTTTTTAGAACAAATGATTTTTCTTTAAAATTGATTCTGAGAAAGAATAAAAGATGAGTTTCAAGAAAAGTATAGGGAAGTAAGTAGTCCCAAATGTATCATTTTTTTTACATTTAGAAGAGAACTATGATTCATGATTAGTATGACAATCGAGTATGCTATCAATGTGTAAGCTGTATGACATCTAGATATGCCATCAATGTTTATGCAGTATGACTTCTCGAGTCATCAATGATCATATCACAATGAACAATTGTTTAAAACTATTTTTTAAAGTAAAGTAGAGTTTGAGTAGAGTTTAAAGAGAATTTTTTAGTAAAGTTTAAGGGAAATAATTGATTCCCAAATGTATTACTTTTAAATTGAGAAAGAAACTTTGTTTTCTAAATGAGTTATGAGTACACAGATACTTTAGAGTAGTTACCTCTTTTAAGAGGATCTTTTGAGTAATAACCTCAAATTAAGAAAAGAGAATGTTTTTAAACATTGAGCATGAGTATATTATTGGGAGTAGTATTGAGCACCGATATGGGGGAGAGTTCAGACAACTCACAGCCCCCATAAACCATGTCTGCTAACATGGGTACAGGATCATTCTTTTTAGATGAATCCTTATTGCTTAGTGGATCTACTTAGTTGAGAGGTTCTATACCCCGGCAGGTATAGGACAGTTCTGGTTGCGTGAGCGAGACCCTGTATCATTACGTAGCTCATAGTAATGGTTGTCGGTTAGAGAAACTCTCAAATAAGAGTATAGAGTAATTTATTGTATTTTTATATACATTCTTGAGTTAGTATCTTTTATTTACAAAGCTTTAAGTATGTCATCTCTTATTACTGCGTTGCATTGAGTTGAGTTGAGTATTTCTTTCAGTCTGGTCAGTTCAGTATATGCTATTAATGCATTCCTTTGGTAAGAGTTTAAATGATTTTCCCATCATGATTTATATAATACTTTAGTTGAGTTACTGTCAAAGTTTTAGTTCAGTTATTTAATATTCAGCTAAATTACATACTCGTACATTCAATGTACTAATGTCATTCGACCTGCATCTTATATGATGCATATACAGGTACTTAGGATCTTCAACAGGAGTTTCATTGAGATCGCTTTATCCGCTTGTCAGCTTTGAGTAAGACCTTCTTGGTTCTGGAGGACTCCAGTTTTATAAGTTATTAGTAGTAGTTCTCTTGAGGATTCGTGGGTCTTGTCCCGACACTCATCTTTGTACAGTAGAGGCTTCATAAATAGACAATTTTGGAGAGTCTTTCAGTTACAGATGTGTTACTTAAAACTTTATGCTTCATACTCAGTATTTTCATATAGTTTTGAGATCCAGTAAGTTGTATTAAACTTTTCTTTAGTTTTGATGCTTGCGTACGCTTGAGTTAGTCTTCTGCTTGTAGTCAGCCAAGGAGAGGGTTTGCTTGGGAACTAGCAATGGTTCTCGAGTGCCGGCCATGCCTAGGGTGTAGGCTCGGGTCGTGACATACCCTCCATCCACCTACTCGAAATGTACTGAATATGAGGAAATGCATAAAAATGACATAATAACATGATAAGTCTAAAACATAATAATACAATGACCAAGTAAACATAACATATGATTCTGAAAACATAGTACAAGGTTAGTGCAATTTTCTGAAGATCATAATCATAACATAGGTGGGAGATATCGTTAACCGACATAAATCATGTGAGTTATAACATGGAATACAGTGTACTACTCCCACACCAAAAATAGAGTGTCCTACTTTCCAAGGTAAGGACCATAATCGTGAGCTAAGGTGGATCCTCTAGCTAAAGTCAATTAAGACAAAGTCCTATGGGGGCATGTAGTTTTGGGACAAGGGGATTTCTACTAAATGTCTTAAGCCTCTGCTAATGGGTGATCTTTCATCCCAAGGTCCACTCGATGCTAAGTAAACTCCCAACTGAAAGCATACATAATCATAATATGATACAAAACCATGAAACAGAAACTAACCAATGCATAACATGTTCCACATGATCATAACGCAAATATCAGTCCTCTCATAGAACCTTAAACACATACCTGGTCCTCTCACGAAATCCAACCCAAGTTGTAGTATCATACCAGGTGTGGTATCCGAGCCAACTATATATAATCATATCAGGCGTGGTATCCGAGCCAACGAACAATATCCTAAACCGTCTTGGTACACGAGGCAACCAACAAGCACACCAAGCTTGCATAATCACATTACACCACAACATGCATCAATGTATCGCCCAATGAACAAGACTACTTGAATCTATAGGTTACAATCACAAGTTGTAACACCTAAGATTAGAGAAAGGCTAGAAAGGAGTCAACCGGGCAAGTCAAGAACCCAAAGTGGACCATGAACCCTTCACGGCACCCTAGACGGTCTGTGAAGGGGACCACGACCCATTAAGGGGCTCGTGAAGTCTTTCTAGAATCTGCCCCATGCAGGGGTCGCCTTGAAGATGACCCATACGGCCCGTGGTGGACTTGAAGGCCCGTCAAGTGGGTCGTACAAGTCACCTAGTTTGTGGGGTGTGACCCAAGGTCACTAGAAAAGGGCCACGAACGTCTGAACGGCCCGTGAAGCTTCACACAGACCATGAAGTCATCAGTGAAGGAGACTTGTTCAACTTAGAGTATAGGGTCAACTTCAAACGATCATATCTTTTAGTACAAAATGAACTTCGTGGCCCATAACCTATCAATTAAAGGTCTTTGAGTCCTTTTTCCAACTCCACAAAGTTTGACTAATTCCATATTCGTAGTAAGACGTTATGCCCATTTTAGTGGAGCCATGTTGGGCAGGCCAAGGTTCACGACCAGCTTCACGGCCCTTGAAGTGTTTTACGGCCCGTGAAGCCCTTCCAGAGGGCCATTTCGGCAGTTTTTAAGTCAGGGTCAATTGGATATTTTCCCAATTGTTTTAACTCAATACTACGTCATTTTGCCTTCTACCCTAAGCCCTATATAATGACTTTTACCTCCAAAATCACTCAATTTCAATTCATTCTCCTAAATCCCCTAAACTTGACCAAATTCATCCTTTCAAAAAATCTTCTCTCTAGAATCAAGGAAGAAGAAGAAGCTAGGTTCTTCAAGTTCAAGTCTCCTTTCTTCATCATTGCTTAGGGCTTCAATCAGGTATGTAGGGAGTTCATCAATGGATTTCATTAACCCCTTGAGCCCCCAAAGTTTCTTTAATTCTCCAATTCGATTTCTCAAGATTTGATTAGGTTTTCACTCAATTCCTCATGGGTTCTATTTGTATGGATTCAATTACGTTATTATGATCTCATTTTGATGATTTGGACTTAATTGCATGCTTTTCAACTAATTTCATGTGAACCCATGCATTGATCTATGGATTTTGACTACGAACCCTAATTTACATGAATCTATGAAGAAGCTTGAATCTATGAATGCAATTGTATGATGGCTTTCACCTATGGAGTCCTTTCCTCCATAGGGTCCCCAAATTCCCCAATTTTCCAAGTTAGAATTTCCCAATTGAAATTAGGGTTTTCTTCTATCACATGGGTTCCTGTCAATTATGATCTAATTAATTGATTTAAGTATTTTTATGCATCAATTGAGTTAATTTCATGTTTTTAAGATGAATCCCTCGTGAACCTATGTGAAACTTATGTTTTCTAGAATTGATCATATGATGAAGTTTTTGAATCTTGAAAGATGAATTTATGATGATATGCATGTTCTTTTGAGAATGATGTAAATGTTTTAAGGTTGCTTTGAGAGTGAAGCATCGAGATTGTTGATGTTGTGAAAGGTTTTTCTCAACTAAACTTTGAATTAAGATTGAGGAGCTATTCTTAATGACGTAAGCTTGGACTAGTCCATGGAATGAAATGTCAATTCTAATGAACTTTAGCTTGTATTGGTTGCTTAAATCGTACCTTTCCATGGATAATAAGATGAATATGATTAATGACTAATTTCATGGGAATTTTACTTAGCACCGAGAGGATATTGAGATGGACGCTCTCCCGTAGAAGAGGTTGGGTCTCTAGTAGAGATCTCCTTATCCCATAACTATGTGCCACCAAAGGATGATTGTCTCAGGTAGACATTAGCTAGTGGATCCACTTAAGCTAGAGACTCATAGTCCTTACCTTGGCAAGTAGGACGACCCTTTTTCGGTGTAGGGAGGACATCATATTCCATGTTGATAGCTCACATGGTCTTTATGTCAGTTAATGGTAAACTTCCCACAAGAATGAACTAAGGTTACTTCTAGAAGTATCTCACAAATGTTTTAAAGATGTTTAGCTTGCATTGACCATGTTTTTATGACTTATGTTTTCTAACCTTTTCTCATGATTTAGCTTGGTCATTGCATGTTGTGAAAATGTCCCCTTTTTAGCATGATTTCTATGTTTTATTGCATTCCCCTCAAACTTAGTACATTCCATGTACTAATTCATACTTGTGCCTACATTATCTCATAATGTAGGGCGTGACGACTCTTCTCCTTTCGTTCGTGGCTAGTGAGTACTTAGAGATTTCGAAGACTTGGTGAGTCCTCATACTTCGAGGACAATATCACATTTATAGCTTTATGTCATTTTAGTTTTCAGACGTTGCATGGGTTACGTCCCAAATTTGTTTCTGTTGATGTAGTATATGGGTTATTGAGACTTATGTTTAGACTTCCGCTTTTGTCAAACTCTTTCATATGAAATGTTACTTTTGAACTCTTTAACTCTCTTACCTTGTATAATTCATGCTAAGTGGCTTGTGTGGGGCCTCTCAGGGTCCCATACGCTATGTCACATCTAGGGGTACTTTAGGTCGTGACATAAGTTCATTTCACATGCTTCATGTCGTACATTACACAATATGACACTACAAGCAATAAACATGCATATATACATAACCCGGAAGCATACACCCATCACCTAGATTGAATAAAGCCTCTTGGAATCTCTAAATAGCCTGATATTTCCCCCTCTGAAGTGCCTTGGCTTGTTCTTGGCCTAGAATAACAATACAATGTTCAATCAATCATAAATGGCATATTAATTTACCCTGATTACTAAAGAATCTCAACAACTAAAATGTGATCATCTTCCCCGACTTAGGGCTCCTTCCCACCATGAATTAATGCTTAAAACCCTTCCCGGACATTAACCACCTAGTTTTTAAGGCTTAAGAAACAATTAACAAGATTGGGGTGTCGAATTCTTGCCTTTACCGGTGCTTTTTATGGTAAAACTGATGCAGGCTACCCAAAATCACCCCTTTCTGTTTTCAAGAAATTAATTGCAGAAAATAGGGTTGCATAAAATATCGACTCTCTCGCTATAACAACAACATACCTCGCTATAGCGGTTTGAGCGCTGCTATAGTGGGAGGTCGGCTGCTATAGCACGATCGACGAAGGATCTGCGCCTCAACATCCAAAAATAGGCCTTTTTTACAACACAATTCCTTCCCTTGACGTCCTGACACATACCTTTCATGCTAATTTAAATTTTAGTTCTACTTACCCAAATTTGATTCCTAAAGGCCTTAGGGATTCCTTAATATCACAACACGATCCCTCGAGTCATGATGATATCTATCATAATCTGCCAGTAGGTAAGCCAACTCGTACCCAGAATGCGAGTAATAGGTATAAGAGCAAAACTAAATAGGAAATAATACTAACAATAAGAAAAGACTGAAACAGAAGAAAACCAAAAGCCATATATATATATATATACTAGAAATCCTCCCAGAACCTGAAAGTCACGAGTACAAAAATATCTAGTAAGAACAAAATACAATTCCCCAAAATGGACCACAACAATCCGTCTCAAAGGCAAAAGACAAGCTAACATATGTATAGAAGAAGACAGGTTGGTCCAGGACGCCAAGTGCTCACCCTCGTCTCCGATCTCCACAAGCTGCAGAAGATGGCATGAACGATCACCGATGGTAGCTGGTACTAAGACATGCATCACGAAAAAGATACAGAGTGCAATATAAGTACCAAAACAAGGTACCTAGTAGGCATAAAAGAATGACTGAGCAAGAAAGGTAAAGACAATCAGAAAAGATAGAATCTAGACACAAACAAAGGTCAAATTGGATAAGAAAGGAAGGCACACGAGCTTATAACAAGTAAATCTAAGAACATCTAAGCTAAACCTTATTGGACCCTTATAAGCCAAGAAGGTACACTCAAGTGTAAGTTTAAATAAAAACCCGAACAGATCCTATAAGCCTGACGGGTACATAGAATAGCTAAGTCTACAAGATAGAAGAGTAACCCAAATCCAGATCCAAGAACCAGTCGACTTCCAGCCCCGCTAGCAAGAGTGACCCAAGTCCAATTAGAGTCAACTAGGCCTTGAACCCAAAGTGGTAGAATCTGGGCCTCGAACCCAAGACATCAGTCTCAAGCTGGAACTAACGGCCTTAAACCGTAGAATATCAGCCTCAAACTAGAAATAATGGCTTCAAACCATAATACATCAGGCTCAAATCGGAAATAATCACTGCAACCAACCAAATCATAATCTAACTTACAAGAGTGCCAAGGGTGTGTCGATTCCAATGAGATTCCCAATGTCAAGACAAGTCATCATGGAACACCGACCACCCCGAGGTATCAATAGAAGGCTACCAGCCTAGTACAACTCAATCTCTAAGCGACATAATAGTACAATCCTCCGGTAACAACTCGGAGCTATAGAAATAGAGAGAGTGAGGATAGAAGATCTAATAAGCTACGAGTTTGCCTAAATTAAGGCTCACACCATCAGACCCAAGTCCGCTATTTTACTCTACAAGGACCTAGTTCATCCGAACGTCGTAGGAAACATACAATAGTCACAAGGTGCATAGGTCTAAGGGAACACTAGTCTATCCTAGACTAAGGCCAAAACATGCTCCCAAAACAAGTAATCAAACAAGTAAATCACATAGCATGCAAGTCACTCAACCAAACCAGCATGGTGCTATCCTTGATATAGTAGTAATCAATCCTAAATCATGGTATCTAACAAGAAAAGAAGAAATAACTAGGTTCCCGCCCCCAGTTCACACTCATCATCATGAATTTACACATTCATGCTCAATCTAAATAGAAAGGAAGTCGTAGCCTACATGTAGACCAACCGTGTGCGCTCGAAATAACAAGGACAAAGCTTTTCCTTTACAAACGGCCTCTGAACGCTACAATGCTATCAAAAATAGGATCACATCGTAAGTATGGTCGTTAGGGTACCAAATAAACAAAAAATGGAAATGGATCAATTTTAGAGTCAAATGGGAATAGTGGGATCCATGTCAGAATTTCTGGAATTGACTCCGTCAAGAGGTCCTAAGCCATGCCCCAAACTTGTTTCCTAAAATGGAACACAATTTGAGGCTAGAAAATAACCAACACAACAGCATGCAAAGGAAACGACAAGATAAGCAAATAAAAGGGGCGGGACAACATCTTTGAGCTCAATATTACCTCAAACGGAGGTTTACCCACACTTTCTAATCACACCACATCGAAGCCTCGATAATTTCAAATGCATGGAACTTCGAATCACTGAATTACGACAAGAAACGATGGAGATATCGCATCTCTAATATTGGAATAGCTGATGCCTTCGCGTGTAACACCTCGGACTTGCAAAAAAGGGAAAATGCAAATTTCTAGGTTGCAGGCTGAGTCTACAGTTTCCACTTACGGGCCGTAGATGGCAACCATAGGAAGTGGGAAGATAATTTTCTAAAATCAAGTCCAGTACCCTTTTTACGGTTCTCTAGGACGGTGCGTCAACCATTGTACGAGTCATAGGTAGGTTTGTAGGTCACTACCAGACTTAGTTAAATTTTAAGGTCTTAAGTTGGCTTCTACGATTGGCATGTATGGACCATAGGAAGAACTACGAGCCATATATGGGTTCCATCAAAAGTTTCTGAATCTTTCTATGGTTGACCAGGACGGTCTGTAAGAGGACATACGGACCTGGGTCCAAACTGTAGGTCGAGTCCAGCAGTTATTTTAAAGGGGCTTTTGGGTCTTTTTCTAATTGTTTTAACCCAATACTATGTCGTTTTGTCTTCTACCCTAAGCCCTATATAAATGTTTCAAACCCCCCCAATTTACCCACTGCAACTCATTCTCCTAAATCCCCAAAGATTGACCAAGTTCATCCTCCCAAAACCTCTCAAGCCCAAGGAAGAAGAGGAAGACTTGGGTTTAAAGATCAAGTCTCTGAATTCACCATTGATTGTGGGATTTTGACATCAAGGTATGATAGTATTCACCTATGAGTTCTTTCCTCCATAGGGTTCCTAAATTCTCTAATTTTACAAGTTAGTATCTCCAATTGAAGTTAGGGTATTCTTCAATCTCATGGGTTCTTATAAATTATGATCCAATTGATTGTTTTATGTTTTTTATGCATGTATTGGACTAATTACATGTTTTTAAGTTTAATTCAAATGAACCCATGCATGATCAATGATTTCTAGACTATGAACATATGATGAGGCTTTTGAACTATGAAAGATGAATTTATTAGGATATGCATGTTTCCTCATGAAATTGATATAATTGATTTAAGGTTGGTTTGAGAGTGAAGCATCGATGTTGTTGTTGATTTGTGAAAGGGTTTCTCACATAAAGTATTCATAAGGTTGAAAGGTTTTCTCACCTAAGTTGAATCAAGACTAAGGAGCTATTCTAATGACCTCTAGCTTGGATTGGTTACTAAATTGTGCCTTTCCATGGATAGTAAGATGAATATGATTAATGACTATTCTGTGGGATTTATGCTTAACACCGAGTGGAAAAGCGGCAGTTACCCATGTCCCATAAACTATGTGCCACCATAGGATGATTGTCTTAGGTAGACATTAGCTAATGGATCCACTTTAGCTCAAACTTAGGGTCCTTACCTTGGCAAGTAGGACGATCTCTTTTCGGTGTGGGATAGACACTGGATTCCATGTTATAGCTCACATGGTCTATGTCGGTTAAGGCTAACTTCCCATAATAATGAACTAAGGTTACTTCCTAAAAGTATCTGAAATGTGTTTTAAAGATGTTTAGCTTGCATTGACCATGGTGGTGACTTATGTTTTCTAGCATGATTATTTTATGAATTAGCTTGGTCACTGCATATCATATAAAGTCCCTTTTTGCATGATTTCATAGCTCTTGTGCATTGTTATCATACTTGGTACATTCCATGTACTAACACATACTTTTGCCTACATTATCTCATGAATGTAGGGTCCGACGTTCCTACCTCGCATTCTCGTGGCTAAGTGATTCTATTGACTTTAAATATTGGTTAGTCCTCATGTTCCGAGGACCGAGACTCTTTTATTGTTTTATGTGATTTCCATTTTAGACTCTTGTATGTGATGTATGTGTTACGTCCCAATCACTTTCCTTATGATGTATTAGATGGCTATTGAGACTTATGTTTAGACTTCGCTTTTGTCAAACTCTTTTATATGAAATGTTGTTTTTAAACTCTTTTGTTTCTATTATCTTGTATGATGTATGCTAAGTAGCTTGTGTGGGGTCTCTCGGGGTCCTATACGCCATGTCACATCTAGGGTGTACTTTCGCTCGAGTTTAAGTTTTATGCACCGTCAGTGTATAAAATTTTCTACACCATCAAGTAATTTTAACGATAAACATGGTAAAAATTAAATATTTAATAATATAACTATTTAAATATAATTATAATTAATAAAATTTTCTACATCATCAAGTAATTTTAATGATAAACATGGTAAAAATTAAATATTTTTTTAGGAGTGTGTGGGTAATGAGGTGTGGGTTTGGGGTATTGTGTAGGGTGAGATGCGGTAATAAATATATTAATTTTTTAAAAGAAAAATTGTTATTTTTTCTTTAATTGCTAAATTCTTAACATTTATGTAACGACATGACCCGATTGTTATGAATAGGTCCATAGGAAAATAATTTGGGCCAAAAAACTTTTCAGGTAGTGACTTGAAATTTCTTGGGTAGGCCAGTGTTAGATAGGATCTGGGTTAGGTGAGGTGTACGGTCATCCGGAAAAGGATGGGGTCTTTTATTTAGATTTGATTGATGTATACTTATAGCCAAGACATTAAGGAATCCCTAAGGCCTTTACGAATCAAATTTGGGTAAGTAGAACTCCCAAAATTTAAATTAGTGTGAAAGGTATGTGTCCTCAGGACGTCAAGGGAAGGAGTTATGTTGTAAAAAGGGCCTATTATTGGATGTTGAGCCATAGATCCTTCACCGATCTCGCTATAGTGGGTGGCCTCCCACTATAGCAACACTCAAACTGCCATAGCAAGGTAAGTTGTCGCTATAGACAGAGAGTAGAGATTTTATGAAAGAAACTGCCCAAAACCCCTATTTTCTACAATTGAGTTCTTGAAAACACAAAGGGGCGATTTTGGGTAGCCTGCATTAGTTTTCCCACAAAAATCATTGGTAAAGGTAAGAATTCGACATCCCAATCTTGTTAATTATTTCTTAAGCCTTATAAACTAGGTGGTTAATGTCTGGGAAGGGTTTTAGGCATTAATTCATTGTGGGAAGGAGCCCTAAGCCGGTAAAGATGATCACATTTTGGATGGGGTTGAGATTTTTTAGTAATCAGGGTAAATTAATAGGTCATTTGTGATTGATTGAATGTTTTATTGTTTATTGTTTATTCTAGATCAAGAATAGGCCAAGGCACTTCATGGGGGGTGGGGGGGGGGGGAAGCTCAGGCTATTTAGAGTTTACAAGGGGTTTGATTCAAGGTAGGTGATTGTTGTATGCTTCAGGGTTATGTATATATGCATGTTTATTGCTTGTAGTGTCATATTGTGCAATGTATGACATGAAGCATGTGAAATGAACTTGTGATTGTAACTTGTAGATTCAAGTAGTCTGGTTCATTGTGCTATATATTGACGCATGTTGTGGTGTAATGTGATTATGCATGCTTGGTATGCTTGTTAGTTGGCTCATGTACCACGCCGGTATAGGATATTTTCGGTTGGCTCGGATACCCCGCCTATTATTATTATATACAGTTGGCTCGGATACCACACCTGGTGTGATACTACAACTTGGGTTGGATTCCATGAGAGGACCAGATATATGTTTGAGGTTCCATGAGAGGATCGATATTTGCGTTATGATCATGTAGGACATGTTTTGTATTGGTTAATTCCTGTTTCATGGTTTTATATCAGATTATGATTATGTATGCTTTCAGTTGGGAAATTATGTAGCATCGAGTGGACCTATTGATGAAGGATCACCCGTTAGTAGAGGCTTGAGACATTTAGTAGCAATCCCCTTGTCCCAAAACTGCGTGCCCCCGTAGGACTTTGTCCTGATAGACTTTAGCTATTAGATCCACCTTAGCTAATGATTATGGTCCTTACCTTGGCAAGTACGACACTCTCTATTCGGTATGGGAGCAGTACACTGAACTCCATGTTATAACTCACATGGTTTATGTCGGTTAACGGTATCTCCCACATATGTTATGATTATGAATTTTAGAATATTGCATTAACCTTTTACTATGTTTTCAGAATCAGATGTTATGTTTACTTGGTCATTGCATTATTATGTTTTTAGACTTATCATGTTATTATGTCATGTTTATGCATCTCCCCATATTCAGTAGATTCCGAGTATTGACCGCATAAATTTTTGTGCCTATATTGTCTTATAATATAGGTGTTGACACATCCCATTAGATTCGTGGTTAGTACAAGATTAAATTAGGCTACATAGTTTTTGGTGAGTCCTCATGGTTCGGGGACATGACATATATGAGTTCTTTATGGTCATTTCATACTTAGTTTTAGTTTTCAGATGTTCGAGAGAGCTAGGGCTTGTCCTAGAAACTCACTTATTATTAGAGGCTACGTCAGACATTAGTATTTCCGCATATGCGTCTTTGTACTCAAATTTCTCTATTTCTCTATGTTAGACTTTTGAGACTTATTTCGCTTATCATGTTACTTCAGTTATGTATGTTTTCTTAGTGTCATGCTATATATGCCATGTTGTTAGCTTAGAGTCTCTTGGGATTCTAGGAACCGTGTCACATCTAGGGGTAATCTTGGGTCGTGACAACCACAAAACCCAAAAATTAATTAACAACCAAAATTTCTTTAACAAAGTAAAAAAATGAAAAAGATAGAAACAATCACCTAAAATAATAAAAACTTTTTCTAGATAAAATACAATTATTCACTAACAAATCTATGGGAATTAACCTAATTGCGAATAAAAAAATTACACTTTGAGATTGTGATTAAAAAAATAAAGAAGTGTGATGAAAATGAAGAATGAAGAAGAAGAGGGCTATGGGTGGGTGTGAAGAAGAAGAGGTGTGGGGGTGGGGGTGGAAAAGCGGATTCTAATTTACTTTTTCACTTTAATTTCTAACTAACGCGCCTATTTTTTTTTTTGTTTTTTTTTTTTTGCCATGTCAGTTTTAGGGGGTAAAAACAATTCATTTTTGAGTAAGAAAGGTGTGTAATAGGTCACCATGATAATTTAAGCGTGTAATTGATTTTTCGGAACACGTTCAAAGAGAAATTTATGAATTTTCCCTGTAAGTACTATTTCTCTAACCTTTATTATTTTTATGATTAGCATCTTTTTATTATTATTTTCATTAATATTTAAATTATATTTTTCATTCTCAACATTACTACTATTACTAATTGTTGTCTTCTTTAAAAAGATTGTTGTTACTTTATTTCAAAATTCTTACATATAAAACTTTTTATACATTATACTAGGCATTAAATTATAAGCTCAAACAAATTAATTTAAAGGAAGAAAAAATGATAAAAATTCAGCGAAAGTGAGTTCCAAACCAGACAATATATTCATTCAATTGGCCCATCTTCTTTACCAAAAACGCAACCCAAAATCTGCCCAAAGTTAGGCCAAAACCCAGTGGCCCTTTAGAATTAGGTTATATTAGATTTCTCAAAACAAAACCTCCTAAAACCTATTTCTCATCCGCCGCTACACTCCATCTCTCTCCTTGTCCTCTTTGAGAAAATGTCCACCCCTATCTCAGTCATGGCAGGGCTATGTCTGATCAATTTTATGCAAAAATGTACTGCTATGATCCTCTCTCTTTCATTTTGAATTGTCCAGTCAAGACAAGATGACAATGAACTTTTTTTGAGATTTTGATTCTCTGATCTGAAGAATCGATTTTCGGAGATTCGAACAACTTTTATTCAAAATTCAAACAGATACTTTCGATTTTCGCTCAAGGAACTCTAACCCTAAGTCTATCCTTTAAATACTAGAGTTTGGAGTTCATTTTGTACATGTTCGGATATACACAAATTGCACCCCCAAAATCTTTACTTTCAATATCTTATCACACACTACAATTTCATCATTAAACTACTACTCTAAGCTTCTATATCCTTTTAAGTCTTCATTCTGTTTTTGTTGTCTTGCAGCCATAACAGAGACATTCGAATTTATTATGGTTTTGAATCTGTTCTTGAGGGAGTAGATCCGAGGTTTTGCTGCCGCTGCCTAGTTCACTGCCCACAAAAAGGTTAGATCTAAATCTCATTTGGTGTCTGATAGTTTAATATATTTTGTGAATTAGAGGTTATGTATTATACTTTTTCTGGTGGTAAGAAATATCCTCTACCAAAAGAAATGTTTGTTACTTTATTTATTTAAACTAGGGGTGGCAAAATCAAACCCAGCCCATTTAAGATTGGGCAGGTAATTGACCCGCCCATTCATTAGCGCATCCCATTTCAACCCATTAAAAATTGGGTTGATATATAACCTGAATTGGCTCATGAAAATCTTGTCAAAATATTTTTAAAAGACTTTTTTTTTCAATTTGATACATTGTATATATCCATAATAAAGAAAAAAATAATTTTAGGTACTAAAATAGTTTAAAAGAACAAACAAAATAATTAAACTTAGTATAAATTGGGTTGGGTTGGGTTGGATCTTGACCCGTAATGTAACCCATTACCTAACCCATTTTGACCCAAGAAAATTTGGATTGGGTTGGGTCTTGACCCGGTTATTATTTTAACCCATTATGACCCGTCCAAATTTGACCAAACCCGCCCTATTTTCACCCCTAGTTTAAATATTATGTGTGTTGTATCCTCCTTATAAGTTACATACCATATCTAAAGTATCTTAATAGATTTTAATGTAACTGATGAGTCCATGTATTATTTGTGTTTAAATATTGTTAGAATTCATTCTCCAAGGGTTGTTTACATCATAAAAGTTTTCTGGTTGTAGGAGTCATGTTTTATGAGCTTACATTTTGAAAAATTTGGCTTCAAAATTTACATTAAACTAAAAGATAAATATGTGTTCATGTGGTATTGAAGAATACTTATACATGCTTAATTTTTTTTCTTTCAACTTAGACAAACATGTCTTTATGGTACTTCAACTATTCTTGCAGCCCATCTGTTGCTTATGCTTAGTCATAAAAAGGGGCGTTATGAACTCTTGAATGTTTGTAGAAATCTATCTGAATGCAGGAGCCATGGGATTTGTTAGCTAATGCTACGTCATAAGGGGTTATCTTTAAGTGAACTAGGTTTTAAATGTATATATATATATATATCCAAACAATAGGTCCTACTTTTAATGTAAACACATATCAAAACTTTTGAGATATATGATTAAATAGGATAAATAGATTCTTTTATGTAGTACCTCTTTTAATTGTCGCTAGAGTTCCCTAATGAATACAAGTTATAGTTTTTATCCTTGGGTTGATCAATGAGAATAATATTTTGCTGGACGGAGTGAGATTATCAAGATGGTGTCACCCCTAGAAAGATAGATCAAAATAATATGCATGGTTCTGAACCTGCTAACTTGAAAAAGCAAGTGGTAGATTAAGAGGAATTCATTGTGCAGTGTGGTAGATGTTTCAAATGAGGGCACATACCTACAAAGGTGATGCATGGAAAGATAAAGGAACGTATGTTGGAAGATCCCTTCTGTTGTGAAGACTCTCATGAGTGGCGTGCTAATATATCATGTGATGATACACCTGACGTCACTCAACATGAAAGAAAATTGTGGAATACTAGGCTTATAAAATGCCCATAATTTGCTTTCATGTTGAGTGACGTCAGGTGTATCGTCACATGATATATTAAGACACCACTCACGAGAGTCTTCACAATAGAAGGGATGTTTCAACATGTGGTCCCTTATTTTTTTTAATACCTCTCCTTTGGAGGTATGTTCTGCCATTTGAAACATCTACCACATTGCACAATGATTTCTCTTCATTTACTACCTACTTTTTGAGGTTAGCAGGTTTAGAACCATGCATATCATTTTGATCTATCTTTCTAGGGTTGACAACTTCTAATGATCTTGATCCATCCAACAAACTCATAATGTAATTGACCAACCTGAGGACATAAAATACAACTTGTATTCATTAGGGAACTCTAGAGACCGTTAAAAAAGGTACAACATAAAAGAATCCATTTATCCTATTTAATCATATATCTCAAAAGGTTTGATACCTGGTTACAATAAAAGTAGGACCTATTGTTTGGATAAACATATTTAAGACTTGGTTCACTGAAAGATAAACCCTTATAAAATCTTATTTGAAATGGATGGTGTGAGTTTGTCAAATGCTCGACAAGCTGCTACATTAGTGGCGCATATCAACCAAGTTTGTTCAGTAGTCGTAAGCTTATTAATCTGACCCAAATCGGTGTTAAGACCGAAATAAATAGGTGTCATGCATAAGCTAACAAAGAAAACCTCGAAAGACCACGAGTAAGAAAACAAACGAGAAATATACCATAAGACACAAAGATTTAACGTGGTTTGGTCAATCGACCTACATCCACAATGGAGATTAGATTCCACTATATAAATATGAGAGAATAAAATATACAGAGAAATAACCTGACCTAATTCACTCGAAATACAAAGAGGTTCACACAAGTAATAATGCATTACTTGTGTCTCACAAATTCTCCCTCCCCAACAAAAACTCTCAAAGCCCCTAGGACTACATTGTGAATGCGGCTAAGTTAGAAGGAACGAGACTCTATTATAGAGTCCTAAACCTTTTCCTACAAGAAAAGGACTAGACAAGTGGAGACTTTATATTTTCCTTTTAGGAAAAGGAAAATCTATTGATGGTAAGAAACTCAGGGCAAATACCCAACAATCAGTACACGCCAATTTCATTTCGCCAGATTGAAAGAGTCACCAATCACTATGATCTCTTTCTTAGAAAAAAATTTGCGTAAATTCTACCTTTTTTGATCTCATGCTTTCCGTTAGTTAGGAAAATTCTTGCAATTAATGTCAAGTGAAATATACAAAAAGTCAAACCAAAAGTCCAAAATAAGATAGTCAAGTAAAAAAGAAGAAACAATCTCCACGTGTAGATTCTTTTGGATAGTATAAGAAAGGATACGTGAATCTACTTAGACTTAAAGGCCCTCAAACCACACTCATGACAACAACAATGAACCAAGTGTAATCCTACAAGTGTGATCTTGTAAGTGTAGGATATACACAAACCTTAGCCTACCTTTGTGATTTTGAGACTTGAGAGGTTATTTTTGATAGACCCTTTGACTCAAAAGAAGGAATCAATACTCATGACATACCCTAATAAAGAAGGTTGTTGGCATTTAAAAGTACAATATAAAGGAAAAGAGTGGCAATCCAAACTTCACCAACTATAAAAATTGTTTTAGATCACAAATTTCAAAAGCCTTCCTTCTTTTCTTAAGCATTGTGTCAAGAATGGGACGAGACCAGAAAAAGGACACAAATAGGAATTATACCAAGCTGAACATAAGAATATAGTTCAGTAATCAACTATAACTATCATATATAAAAGAAAACATCTAGTTAATTAAATATGAAATAGTAGTCATATCATATTATTATACTATATTAATATTACTGTAAATACAAAACGTGGCAAGATGTTAAGTCAAAAGTTGAAAAATGAAAATGTCCAAAGAAAGTTTTTAGATATTTTTAACCTTTTAAAAACTAATTATTTACATTTTTTTAAAAAATTATAAAAATTTTCTCCTTCAATTTACTTAAGACATCAAAAGTTGAAAAATGAAAATATCAATAATGTTGATTCTTAAGTTACAAAACTCTTCAGAGAAATTAAACTTTGTAACGTTAATTATGCCTATTTAAAAAGTTTTCACTTTAATTAGCTTATGCAAGAGATATAGTGAAAACATGAAGCCATATTCCGAGTTATGCATCATCCCAATCTAAGGTAACATTAAAATGGTTACTTCACTCGACAAAATTTGAGTACTAGACAAGGTTAATATTATTTCAAGAAACAGTGTACATGTTTTTTGCAGATTATTGTGGTTGATATCGATCGAGTCGGAGAGGAAAAAATTCATTGATATGAAATGACTTTTAAGAGAAATATAAAGTTTGATCTCTACCATATTAGTTTATTGTTCTTTATCTAATTATATATATTTTTGTTTTATTACTCTTCAAAACCTAATAATTGATTTTCATCAAATCTCACATGACTTGATCTTTCTTGTAGCAACAATATAGATGATACTGCTTCTATTAGAGTCTAGACAAGCTTTTTGGGGACATATATTTATAGTTAAACATCCATTTGTTATTTTTTTGATCGATTAAATGTAACATTTGTTCAGTAAAAATATTTATGCTATGTATTGTTGTTTTACATGGTTATTTGATTTTATTTTATAGTTTTTTGATATATATGTGATTGTTAAAAAAAATGAAGGATACAATTATTTAAAAAGAGGGAAGAACGTAACTTTGAGACAAGAAATATTTTACAATCATGATTGATATTTGGTTTAATAATCATCATTATTATTATGCCTTTTTAAATTCATAACCCCAAATAATATGTTATTCCACTATTCACATGACTTGATCTTTCTTGTAGCAACAATATAGATGATACTGTTTCTATTAGAGTCTAGACAAGCTTTTTGGGGACATATATTTATAGTTAAACATCCATTTGTTATTTTTTTGATCGATTAAATGTAACATTTGTTCAGTAAAAATATTTATGCTATGTATTGTTGTTTTACATGGTTATTTGATTTTATTTTATAGTTTTTTGATATATATGTGATTGTTAAAAAAAATGAAGGATACAATTTTTTAAAAAGAGGGAAGAACGTAACTTTGAGACAAGAAATATTTTACAATCATGATTGATATTTGGTTTAATAATCATCATTATTATTATGCTTTTTTAAATTCATAACCCCAAATAATATATTATTCCACTATTACTTTGTGTATGATTTTTAAAATTATTCTTTTTGAATTTAAAATTAACAGTTGGTTGCTTAAAAGGAATTAATTTCAAACATTAAAGTGTGTCCCTGAATTGGTGTTTTTATAATCATATTTATAAAGATTTATTTGTAATTATTGCATTTTATTACTCACTAGTGTACTTGTCCGCGCTTCGCATGGTCGTACAAAAATTCTTTTATACATACAATAATATAGACGTAATAGATGGAAAATGAAAAATACAAAAACTGACACAGCTAAGTAAATAAAGATAATAGAAAACATTAATCCCTACATTAAATTTAAAATAATTGTTTGTACCAATGAAATGTAATTTATATATAATATAAACACACAAAAGCAGAACTAACATGCTACTAAGCATAGAAAGTATAGTTTCAGTGAAAAGTAAGGAAGAAATAAGAAGAATAAATAAAGGTGAATAAAAGTATAAAAGTATAACTCATCTTGAATCTCTTCTTGTGAGCATCGATTTGATAGTTTTTTTTTTAAAAAAAAAAGGAAAAAGTCAGTCGTTTAGCAAAACAAAATGGGAAACTAAATGCACACATTAAAAATAATCCTACTCGTTCTAAAACTTAAATTATTATATTTTTAAAGCATGTCAAAATTTCTTGAAAAATTTCATAATGTCTAAATACATTGATTAACATCAAGAAAAGAAATTGTATGAGCCCATCGATGTCAGTCACGACCCTCATTCTGAGAGCATGAACTTCAGACAAAGTAATTAGAGAATGATAATTACAATTTACATTTCGATTAATAACATTGAAAAGGAAAGAGAGGAAAAGTATAAAGGCATATTATAAGAAAAGAGTCACACTCTCAGTAATGACTAATGTGACTGCACTTTGTTACCTGATAACGCTCAACTACACCTATAACAATTCAAAGTGTAGGGGGTCGCTAAAAAGTATAAACCCAACGAGGAGTTGGGGTCGATCCCACGAGGAATGATCTAAATATAGAATTCGAATATGAAGTGTCAAAGTGATCTAACTTTTTTTAGGTACAAATTAGTAAAATGATGCATAATGTAAATTATTGAAATTTCAATTATCAAGTAAGAAACGATTGAATGATTGATTCAAACAAACACAATCTAAAAATGAACTTAAGCAATGAGAAATGGGACCTTAGGGATGTGTGAGTATTCAATTACTAATTTCACTAAATGGGTCATTACGGATTGCTTAAGTATGTTGAATCATGATGGGTAGGCAAGATTACAACTACGATAACTATTTTACAATCAACTATCATGCTTTCAATTGGGTTTTATCAAACCCCAACAGGCTTCACACTTAGAGAACAATCTTATACCTTAATTCAACCCACTTTAACAAGCTGGGTAGTACAAGCAGTAACTCATACAATCATCAATTGCTAATTCCACTCAAATGCATCTTCTACAAGCATAAAAAGAGATCTAAACTAGAACTGAATTTGCAACTTCAATTCATAAAATAAAAACGTGAATTAACACTTGAACCCATTATAAATCAACATTTAATTCAGCAACCCATAAGACCCACAAGCTAATTAGGTAATTGAATACTTAATCACACCCCTAAGGCATTGGAGTTTTAGTGAACCATAGCAAGAATGAAGAAATAGTTACCAAAGACGTTAGCCATTGATTTCCCAAGTCTTCAACAGCAAATATAATCAATTAAAATTACACCCAATGTTGTAATTCCCAAGAACTCAAAAATAGTTCACAAAATCACTCAAAGTGCTATGCACTTTCTAAGTTCAAGTTCTGGTTCTTCTCTCAATCACTCGATACTAAATTCAATTAAAAAATCTCTACTTATACTCTCCGAAAAATTTCACACGTTTTGAATTTCAGGATCAATTGGCGGTGTAAGTCAGGCTCGCCTTTCCCCTTGACGATGTGCCGAGTTGCTTGTTCTCGCCTTTTAAATCTTGACTTTTGTACTAATATCATCCTGGAACTTTAGGCAATGAACGTCGGGCTCGCCATTCAGGTCGGCGACTCGCCGTTTAATTTCCCAGCTTGCCGACTTGACTTGAATCCACTCCTCGTCTACTGGAACTTTAGGCGATACACCATCCACTCGGCGTGTCGCCGAGTTCCCTTTTGCGAGCTTCAGCCTTCTTGTTCCTTCAATTTTACAACTTTTCAGCTTCTTTTTGCATTATCTTGTCCTTGCCTCATTCCAAAGCCTTCTTGTTGCACATAAACGATTTAACATTAGTTCTAAGTGCAAAATGGGCTTTAAGGACACTAATTAAGTACGAATGAAGCTCTTAATGAGTCAAAACTACCGACTCATCATTGCCTGCAATTTTGTTTTTTTGTTTTTGAATTCTCTGTGATGTTAAAATACAAATTAGCATTAAAGATAATGGACATATTTGTATAATTTAGCAAGAAATACAGAAAGAAATAAGAAAAGGGTGGAAGTATTTTGCTTTCATTAGTAAATTTAAAGCACATTAATGAGGAGTAAAAATTAGTAAAAGATGAAATTTTTCTTACCAAAGTTTATGAGTTTTTACCTAATTTGTTCTTTAATTATGATTAAGAGGCTTGTTAAATTAAATTTAATTTAGACCTTTAATTTTTAAATATGACAAGTATCACTCATCTAAATATGCACTTGAGGAAATGGAGAAAAGGTGTAATGGAGAAGAGCCAAATCCATCTCCAAGCTGTATCATATATGCTTTCATATTTTTAATAACAAATGAAAGCAAATTACCAATCAATATAGTTAAAGTCGTCTAAGTAGTTGGATATTTTTTTTGAGATCAAACTGATTTAACAATTTCTTTCCAATAAATACAGGCTCACCAGAAGGATCAAATAGTCTGAAAATTATCATAATCTCACTGATCAGTAATTTTATAAATTTGTTGAACAATATAACAAACAAACGATAACATATGTGCAGTAATGCCTCATTTTACCTCTGCAATGGGCCGGGATTCAATCAACTTAGAACTAACACTTCGACGCAAACTTGACATATCCAATATTATCACATACTCAAATTAAGAAGGAATTTTTTTTAGCTAAGCTTAAAAAACAAATCAAACTAATGATGAACTTCACCTTCTGAATATTTTATAAAAGACAAAGAGACTCGAAAAGTTGATGCATATGTTTCTTATAATATGAATGGTTCAATGGGAGATTGGGTGTGATACCCCCAAATGGGCCCTGCAGTGTGCAATTTGGATTTAGTCAGAGCTTCAATGAGGACTTGGTACATCAAATGAGATAACAAAAATATAAATGATTCAACAATTACGTACAAGTCAAAGAAACCTAGTAACTATTACATATTATACAAAATATATATATACTTGAAATTCCAATACAATAAAGAAAATTCACTACCACAAACTAATCATTTATATCAAGTGACCACCGATGAAAACATCATTGTCCATATACTGAATAATCACCCTTTAGTCTTCTTTTCATTTTTTCACCATTCATGAGTATGCTCCTTTTATATAAAATATGAATTGAAATGAGTAAACAATGATTAAAGGAAGGCCAACATAGTTGCAATAAGAACACAGCCAAAATGAAGGAATAAATAGAAGATGTGAGAGTAACGGAATGAGGGTAACATAAATACAGCAGATACCTTTTGGTTTTTGGTAACATAGCAGGTCTCTAACTCTTTTGTAACCGTTGTGACTTTTAAACTCTCCAGTAACGTGTTTCTCTTATAATAAGGAATTTTGTTCTTTGTAAATATCTAAGTAATAAACTAATTTAAATAAGAAAAAAAGGCCAAAAAAATGAGAAAAAAGATATATGCAAATGGTGGCCTTAGAGGCATGCCACATCAGCAAGTCTAACATTCTCCTTTATTTATATATATATATATATATATTCATAGAGTTTTCATCACTTTAACATATCTATAGAAATTCACATTGAACACAAGTGTCTAAAAACTAGTATTGAAATATGGTGCAACCACCAAGCTACAGATCTAGATTCCTGATAAATATGTTCCGCAAAACTAGATTTACTTCAAACTTAAGTGCACCTGTCCTCTAATGTAAATGTGAAAAGGAACAATCTTGATTCTAAGAAGACATAGAAACTCAAGAACAAAATACACAAATAATGTGTCGATTAAAAAGGAAGGCAACAAAAAATTTATATTTCTAAACCTCCAGATTACCACCAAATCCCAAATTCCCAACATCTTCTTTACAAATATCTATAACACCATAAATGCCAGAAATAACAGAATAAATGAAAATAAAAACACAATGAATATCAAAAAATTATCATAAAAAGTCAATCTTTTATAGCTTGCAAACATGAGAGAGTGTTGAAAATCAAATGTCAATCTTTTCCTAATTAATCTCATTATAGATAGTAATAAATCTAATAAAAGAACATTCTTAGACAACATCTATGATATAATTAAAAAGCATTTCAATATAGATTCACAATGAATGAGTAACAACCATAAGCACAAATGAAAATAAATGAACATGTGTATATAAAAAAGAAGATACCTAAGTCGGAAACTGAGTCAACAATTGCCCCAAGAAATGATTTTCATGAATACTCTAGAAAGGTTTTATACACAAACTATGAAGCGGTATGAAATAGATATGGCTGCCTTAACATAAGACTTTCAAGCCCCCTTCTATTTCATACCGCTACATAGTTTGTGTATAAAACCTTTCTAGAGTATTCGTGAAAATCATTTCTTGGGGCGATTGTTGACTTAGTTTCCGACTTATAAGGTATCTTCTTTTATATATACACATGTTCATTTATTTTCATTTGTGCTTATGGTTGTTGCTCATTCATTGTGGATCTATATTGAAATGCTTTTTAATTATATCATAGATGTTGTCTAACAATGTTCTATTCTTAGATTTATTACTATGTATAATGGGATTAATTTGAAAACGATTGATATTTGATTTTCAACGCTCTCTCATGTTTGCAAGCTATAAAAGAATGACTTTTTATAATATTTTTTTGATTTTCACTGTGTTTGTGTTTTCATTTATTCTCTTATCTCTGATATTTATGTTGTTATAGATATTTATAAAGAAGATGCTAGGAATTTGGGATTCGGTGATAATCTAGAGGTTTAGAAATATCTATTTTTGGTTGCCTTCCCGGTTAATCAACACATTATTTGTGTATTTTTTTCTTGAGTTTCAATGTCTTCTTAGAATCAAGATTGTTCCTTTTCACATTTACATTATAGGCCAGGTGCACTTAAGTTTGAAGTAAATCTAGTTTTACGGATCATATTTATCAGGAATCTGGATATGTAGCTTGGTGATTGCACCATATTTCAATACTAGTTTTTGGACACTTGTGTTCAATGTGAATTTTTATAGCTATGTTAGAATGATGAAAATTCTATGAAAATATATGTGCATTAAGTAATAAAATGCAATAATTACAAATAATTTTTTATAAATATGATTAAAAAAACACCAATTGAGGGACAAATTTAATGTTTAAAATTAATTCCTTTTAAGCAACCAACTGTTATTTTTAAACTTTGGTTAGTAGTTAGTAAACTTCCAATAAAGTCACAAATGATTAATTTGGGCCCAAATAAGAATACATACTTACGACAATCATATACTAATAGAAAACTAACTTAAAGAAGTCTAATAGAGGTAAAATATAAAAAATAAACAAAGAAGAAAAAGTACAACGTAATATCATTCAAAAAAATGCATGATTAGTACATATGTTTTTTTAGGTTTTTGTCGACTCAACTAATATCCAATCAAAACTTGAGAGTCTTATTCATCGAGTCAAACTAAAGCATGAATCAAATAATACAATAATGATACAAGTGTCTCACTACTTTAATAATAGAATGAAAAAGATAACATTGGGTAGAGATCTCATAAACCAAAAAAAGAAGAAGATGAATTTATGATAAAAATAAAATAATACCAAAAGATATCTTAAAATTTTAAATTAAATATATGGAGCATATGAATATACAAAGTATGAGAGTTATAGATATTAAAAGTAGTGATTCAATAGATAATTTAGATAATTAAACATAAGATATGAAGGTGAATATTTTTAATAAAAAAGCAAAAGAGAAAAATTAAGCAAATCAAAGGGTATGAATTTCCTAACCAAAACTAAAAAAAAATGACAAATATATGTAACATAAGACATACGATTTTTTAAAAATATTAATATTAAATTTATTACATACTGAATCCTATCAAATGAATAACACATTCTTAATCCATCAGAAGTATCATAATAAGTGATCATGCATGTCCATTTACATTAAATTCAAAAAGAATAATTTAAAAATCAAATATAAAGTAACAATGGAACTACATATTATTTAGGGTTATGAATTTGAAAAGGCATAAGAATAATGATGATTATTAAACCAAATATCAATCACGATTGTAAAATATTTCATGTCTCAAAGTTACGTTCTTTCCCTCTTTTTTAAAAATTGTATCCTCCATTTTTTTAACAATCGCATACAATAAAAAAACTATAAAATAAAATCAAATAACCATGTAAACCAATTAATAATACGTAGCATGAATTTTTTTACTGATCAAATGTTATATTTAATCGAACAAAAAAGTAACAAATGGATGTTTAACTATAAATATCCCCAAAAAGCTTGTCTAGATTCTAATAGAAGCAGTATCATCTATATTGTTGCTACGATAAAGATCAAGTCATGTGATATCTGATGAAAACCAATTATTAGGTTTTGAAGAGTATTAAAACAAAAATATATATAATTAGATAAAGAACGATAAATTAATATGGTAGAGATCAAACATACCAGTGTGAAATATTTCTTGAAAGTCATTTCATATCAATGAATTTTTTCCTCTCCGACTCGATCGATATCAACCACAATAATCTGCAAACAAAACATGTACACAGTGGGCAGTGTTTCTTCAAATAATATTAAGCTCGTCTAGTACTCAAATTTTGTAGAGTGAAGTAACCATTTGGAGCATGAATTCTAACAATATTAACACAAATAACACATGGATGCATCAGTTACATAAAAATCTATTCAGATATTTTAGATATGGTTACTAGCTTATAAGAAGGATACAACACACTTAATATTTAAACTAGGGATGGCAATTGGGCAGGTTGGATCAAATTTGGACGGGTCATAATAGGTTAAAACAACAATCGGGTCAAGACCCAACCCAATTCAAATTTGCTTGGGTCGAAATAGGTTAGGTAATGGGTTACATTACGAGTAAAGATCCAACTCAACCCAATTTTTACTAAGTTTAATTGTTTTGTTTGTTCTTTTAAACTATATTAGTACCTAATAAAAAAAAATCTTTATTATGGCTATATACAACGTATCAAATTGGAAAAAAAAGTTTTTTAAAAATATTTTGACAAGATTTTCTTGAACCAATTCAGGTTACAGATCAACCCTATTTTTAATGGGTTGAGCTAATGAATGGGCGGGGTCAATAACCCGTCCAATCTTAAACAGGTTGGACGAGTTAGGTTTGATTTTGTCACCCCTAATTTAAACAAATAAAGTAATAAACATTTCTTTTAGCAGAGGATATTCCTTACCACCAGAAAAAGTATTATACATAGCTTCTAACTCACAAAATATATTAAACTATTAGACACAAAATCAGATTTAGATCTAACCTTTTTGTGGGCAGTGAACTAGGCAGCGCCGGTAAATCCTCAGATCTACTCCCTCAAGAACATATTCTGAACCATAATAAATTTGAATTTCTTTGTTATGGCCGAGAGCCAACAAAAGCAGATTGAAGACTTAAAAGGATATAGAAGCTTAGAGTAGAAATTTATGGATGAAAGTGTAGTGTGTGATAAGATATCGAAAGTTAAGATTTTTGGAGTGCTACTAGTGTATATCCGAACATGTACAAAATAAACTTCAAACTTTAGTATTTAAAGAAAGAACTTAGGATTAGCGTTCCTTGAGCAGGAATCGAAAGTATCTATTTGAATTTTGAATAAAAGTTGTTCGAATCTCTGAAAATCGATTCTTCAGATCAAAGAATCAAAATCTCAAAAAAGTTCCTTGTCATATTGTCTTGACTGGGCAGTTCAAAATTAAAGAGAGAGGATCATAGCAGTACTTTTTTGCATAAAAATGATCAGACATAGCCCTACCATGACTAAGATAGGGATGGGCGTTTTCTCAAAGAAGACAGGGAGAAAGATGGAGTGTAGCGGCTGATGAGAAATAGGTTTTAGGAGGTTTTGTTTTGAGAAATCTAATATAACCTAATTCCAAAGGGCTTCTGGGTTTGGGCCTAACTTTGAACTGATTTTGGGTAAAGAAGATGGGCCAATTGACTGAATATATTGTATGGTTTGGAACTCACTTTGGCTGAATTTTTATCATTTTTTCTTCCTTTAAATTAATTCGTTTGAGCTTCTAATTTAATACCTAGTATAATATATAAAAAATTTCATATGTAAGAAATTTGAAATAAAGTAACAACAATCTTTTTAAAAAAGACAACAATGAGTAATAGTAGTAATGTTGAGAATGAAAAATATAATTTTAAAATTAATGAAAATAATAATAAAAGGATTATAATCATAAATATAATAAAGGTTAGAGTAATAGTACTAACAAGGAAAATGCATAAATTTCTACTTGAACGTGTCCCGAAAAATCAGTTACACACTTAAATTATCATGGTGATCTATTACACACATTTCTTACTCAAAAGTGAATTGTTTTTACCCCCTAAAATTAACATGGCAAAAAAATAAAATAAAAATAAAGAATAGGCGCGTTAGTTAGAAATTAAAGTTAAAAAATAAATTAGAATCCTCTTTTCCACCCCACCCCCACACCTCTTCTTCTTCGCACCCACCCATAGTCCTCTTCTTCTACATTCTTTATTTTCATTACACTTCTTTGTTTTTTTTATCACAATCTCAAAGTATAATTTTTTTAATTCGCAAATTAGGTTAATTCCCATAGATTTGTTAGTGAATAATTGTATTTTATCTAGAAAGAGTTTTTACTATTTTAGTTGATTGTTTCTATCTTTTTTCATTTTTTGACTTTGTTAAAGAAATTTTGGTTGTTAATCAATATTTGGGTTTGGTGGTTGTCATGATCCAAGATTACCCCCTAGATGTGACATGGTACCTAGAATCCCGAGAGACTCTAAGCTAACCACATGACATATATAGCATGACACTGAGAAAACATACATAACTGAAGTAACATGATAAGCGAAATAAGTCTCAAAAGTCTAACATAGAGAAATAGAGAAATTTGAGTACAAAGCACATATGCAGAAATACTAATGTGTCACATAGCCTCTAATCATAAGTGAGTTGCTAGGACAAGCCCTAGCTCACTCGAACATTTGAAAACTAAAAGTAAGTCTGAAATGACCATAATGAACTCTAGGTGTCATGTCCCCTCCCCAAACCATGAGGACTCACCAAAAGATATGTAGTCTAATTGAATCTTGTACTAACCACGAGCCTAATGGGATGTGTCAACACCTATATTATAAGACAATATAGGGACAAAAAATTATGTGATTAGTACTCGGAATGTACTGAATATTGGGAAATGCATAAACATGACATAATAACATGCTAAGTCTAAAAACAAACCAATTACATGGGTTGTGGTGCAGTGATGGGAATGTTTCACCCTTAACCAGAGGTCTCGGGTTTGAACCCTAGGTATAGAGAAAATCCTGTTGGGAGTACCAAATGGGCCTTGCAGCGCGTGACACCAACATGGATTGTGGTGTACTGGTGGGAGTGCTTCACCCTTAACCAGCGGTCTCGGGTTCGAGCCCTAGGTATGGAGAAAGTTATGTTGGGAGCGTCACCCCCGAATGGGCCCTGCAGTGTGCTATTTGAATTTAGTCGGGGCTCCAATGTGGGCTCTGAACACCGGGTGGGAAACCCAAAAAAAAAGTCTAAAAACATAATAATTGAATGGCCAAGTAAACATAACATCTGATTCTAAAAATATAGTACAAGGTTAATGTAATATTCTGAAGATCATAATCACAACATATGTGGGAGATATCGTTAACTGACACAAACCATGTGAGTTATAACATGGAGTTCAGTGTACTGCTCCCACACCAAAAAGAGAGTGTCCTACTTGCCAAGGTAAGGACCATAATCATGAGCTAATTATGTGGATCCACTAGCTAAAGTCAATTAAGACAAAGTCCTACCGGGGCACGTAGTTTTGGGACAAGGGGATTGTTACTAAATGTCTCAAGCCTCTACTAACGGGTGATCCTTCATCCCAAGGTCCACTCGATGCTAAATGTCACGACCTTAGTCTACACCCTGGACGTGGCCGACACTCGAGAACCATTGCTGGTCTCCCAAGCGAACCCTCATCCTAGCTGACTACAAGCGGAAGACTAACTCAAGCATACACAAGCAACAAACTGAAAGAAATGCTAAATCAACTGTGTATTAAATTTCAAAACTCTCTGAATATACTGAGTATTAAACATAAGTTTTAAAGAAAACCTCTGAGACTGAAAGACTCTCCAAAACTATCTATCTATCAAGACTCTACTATATATAGACGAGTGTCGGAACAAGACCCACGACTACTCAAGAGAACTAGTACTAACAACTCATAAACTGGAGTCCTCCGGAACCAAGGAGGCCTTACTCAAAATGCTGACAAGTGGATGAAGTGATCTCAACGGAACTCTTGTTGAGGATCCTAAGTACATGTATCTGCATCATAAAAAATGCAGGTCGAATGACATCAGTACATTGAATGTATGAGTATGTAATATAGCTGAATAATAACATAACTGGACTGAAACTCTGGCAGTAATTCAATTGAAATATATTATAAATCATGATGGAAAACTCATTTAAACTCTTACCGAAAGATTGCAATAATAGCATATATTGAACTAACCTGAAAGAAATACTCAATTCAACTCAACTCAATGTAAAACATGATTAAAGGTAAGATCATTTAAAGATTCACAAAGTACAATATAATAACTCAAAGAAAATTGTATGTGAAAATACAATGAAAGTACTCTTTACTCTATTAGGGAGTTTCTCTAACTGACAACCATTACTATGAGCTACATAATGATACAACGTCTCACCCACGCTGTTAGAATTGTCCTATACCTTGCCGAGGTATTGGACACCTCAACTAAGTGGATCCACTAAGCTTTACCCGAAGGCATAAGGAAATCATCTAAAAAGTATGAATCCTTTACCCATATTGACATATATGGTTTATGAGGAATTTAAGTTGTCTGAACTCATCCCCATATCGGTGCTCAACACTACTCCCAATAATATATAAATATATACTCATGCCCAAATGTATAAAACATAACTCTTTCTCAATTTGAGGTAATTACTCAAATGATCCTCTTAAAAGACGTTATACTCTAAAACATCTCTGAACTAATAAATGAATTGAGAAATCAAAGTTTCTTTCTCAATGTAAAAGTAATACATTTGGGAATCAATTAATTCCCTTAAACTTTACTCAGAAATTCTCTTTAAACTCTACTCAAACTCTTCTTTACTTTCAAGAAAAATAGTTTAAAACAAATGCTTATTGTGATATGATCATTAATGACTCGGGAAGTCATACTGCATAAACATTGATGACATAGCTAGATATCATACTGCTTACACATTGATGTCATACTCGATTTTAATACTAATCATGAATCGTAGTTCTTTTCTCAATATAACAAAATGATACATTTGGGACTACTTAGCTCCCTTATACTCTTTTTCAATCGTGAATACAACTCTTCTCATTCTCATATTTACTTTCTCAAGACTTAATTGAAAACTATTAATTACAAAAGAATTCTCAAAATGACTCAAAAAAACCTCTTGAACTTTTCTCATAAACTTACTTTAGTTTGGAATGTAAATTAAGACATGTGATTAGGACATGTAGGATCTCTCAAGGAATAATGGAGCCTTTAGGAGCTAATACAATGAAGAGAATGTAATCACGATTCAAAGGAATACGTTTGGAATAAAACATGGAAGGAAAAAGGACAGACAACCCCTAGCGTACTGCTGGCGTGAGAAGCCAGGTCCCAAACTACTGAGCAGAGTTTGGGGTGCACTGCTGGTATAGGACGCCAAGCCCCAAACAACTGAGCAGTAGTTCTGGCGCTATGGTGGCGTGCCGCGCCAGCCCCCTACCCATAAATCCGACGAATTTCTTGCTCAATTTTGGGTCCTAACTCATCTAGAATTGATCGGTTTCTTCCAAACTCTCTTTGATTCACAAACCCAACATAAAATTATCAAAATTACACTCAAATTCTATTAAGAAACACCACTCATTCGCAAAACCTTCACCTCAAGAACTCAAAACCTCCATTGATAAAGAATGAAGCTTAAAACTCAAGAACTCTTCAAGAACATTTACATAAACGATTATATGGGCGAATTAACGAAAGAATTACATGATTGGCGTGAGGAAGAACAAGTCCATCACTGCGGGAAGCCTTACATACCTTGAAAGAACGATGTTCGTGGCAAATTCCACAAATCTTGAAAAACGCTTGAACTTAGCCCTTTTTCTCCTCTTGAAACCTCGCTCTAAAACCGTAAGTGCTTAGGAATGTGAATAGATGATTTAGAATCTGATTAGACCCTTAATTGGGTCAGGAAATACGTGCTAAGCCTAGTCGGAAAAATGAAAAGACCAAAATACCCTTTTCTAAAACGAATGAAGTGCCTTAAATAGAGAGGCTTCACTCAAACAAGCATAACTTTTTACTCTGAGCTCGACATATAGCAAAATTGGCGGCGTTGGAAAGAGGACTCAAAGACCTTTGATTTGACAGCTGATGGACCACCTAACTCATTATGTGCTGAGAGATATGATCGTTTGAAGTTGACCTAAGTAGAATCCTAGGTCAAAACTTACTCGGTAGGGAAGCTTCCAACTCAACTTTGTGCTAGGGGATTCTAGTGGTCTTAATTGACATCCAAAATCATTCCCACACTAATGAATTGACCTTAGAATATAAGAACAATTATGAATCACTCGGTATGACCTTATATGCAATTCAAGAATGGTTCGGTCTCAACTTAGAAATTTTTCGAGGTGTTATACTAAGTAAACTCCCAACTAAAAGCATACATTATCATGAAACATGAACTAAACAATGCATAACATGTCCCACATGATCATAACGCAAATATCGGTCCTCTCATGGAACCTCAAACACATTCCTGGTCCTCTCACGGAATCCATTCCAAGTTGTAGTATCATTTCAGGCGTGGTATCCGAGCCAGCTGTATATAATCATATCAGGCATGGTATCCAATCCAACCAACAATATCCTATACCAGCATGGTACATGAGCCAACCAACAAGCACACCAAGCTTGCATAATCACATCACACCACAACATGCATCAATATATAGAACAATGAAAAAGACTACTTCAATCTAGAAGTGTCACGACCCAAAACCGGGTGTGATGGCACCTGTCCTACCCACTAGGACAAGTCAGCCTAAACCCAACAAAAATGGAAATAAAGCGGGAATAACAAAATTAAAGAAGAAATATCTAAAGCGGAAGTCTTCAAACTTAAAACCAACCCAAGACTGGTTGTCACATGTACAAGACACTAATACAGAAGTTAAAATAGAAAAGTACAAGTCTCAATATCTTTGTGTCTCAAATAGAACAAAGTATAGAAAAAAAATCTAGAGAGATCGCCGACATCGAACAACTACCTCTCAAGTATCCACAGAAGCCTTAGAATTAAGAAGAGAGATCAGAATCACGGTCTGGACTCGTAACCTACACAAGAGTAGAAGCAAGGGTGAGTACCAACAACACGGTACCCAGCAAGTCAACTAATAAAACAAGGTAAACCTAGCTAAACTCATGAACTCCTTTCCTTCCAACCGAACCTCCATAGCTACAACCTGCATAGAAATCAGCCCAACCTAGACTACACAGTTCATATCGCACATAGATCAACAACAGTTCACCAATATCAACAAATAGAACACATCAATATCAAATATCTCAAACACAGACTCACAAAGCATATACACAACTCCACAATGATAAGAATGAGACAATGAAATGCAATGCGATGTTAAGTAGAGTGATACATGTCTGTCCTACGATACACATCTGCTAAATCTCAGACCGGAACACATGGGGGCAACACATGGACCATGTATCCGCCGAAACCATTTCCCTTCGGCATACTCATCAATTGCCGAAACTATTTCCCTTCGGTATTGCCGGAACCATTTCCCTTCGACATAAATATCAATCACTGGAACCATTTCCCTTCGGCATAAATATCAATCACTGGAACCATTTCCCTTCGGCATAATTATCAAAGTGTCTCATCATAGTATTTCAGAACCAATGCACACAAGCATGTTCACACAAATAATGAGAAATGATAGTGTTCAAAATCATAACGCAATTCATATCAATGCAAATCACGCCACATTATCAATATCATATTAACATCAACAATCACAATATTTACAACATGATTAATTGCCTAGTCTCCATTTCACTACTCCCTATATCACAAGTAGGATCAATCACTAAGCAAGATTTTCAAGTCTAGTCTCATAGTCCACAATGAGCAAAATACATATTCATCAAGTTCATGATTTCATCAAGGCTATCATAACATCTTACCAATTATACCACAATTCACAAGATCACGACAATTGCACTTAGTTCACAATATTAGCACATAAGCCTTTTTATTAACCCATCGATCAAATTAGATTGATTCATACAAGATTTCATCCCATACCTCAATCTCATTACTCCCCAACACAATCAAGGAAGAAATTCAGAATTTAACAAGGTTCACAAAGTTTTAAAGGTCTACTTGCCTTAACCAAAACACGCTCAATCCACAATCGGATCTTTTCCTTTTCGAAAGCAATCCAAAGCACCACAATCTACTCAAAATATGAACCACAATCACAATTCGGAGCTAACAATGCCTAGAACACGAGATTCAAAAAGAAAAGGTAAAACAACCCAAAAATCCAATTTAAAAAATGGGGTTTGAAATCCGGAATTTCTTACATGAAAAAGATCCTCAATGTATTAGAAACCCAATAGTGGAAATCATTTTGAAAAAGGAGTTCAAATCAGTCCACAATTCCCATTTTATCACAAATTCGGAGTTCAAGCAAAACCCCCAAAATCTCACTTTAAAAACCCAATTCCAAGTTAAAATCATGTTTAAATCAATGGAAAACCAAGGCTTCAGGTTAAAATCTCATACCCACAATGATTCACACAAAATTCCTCTTCAGAAATCGCCCAAACAAGCTCCAAAATATTTAAAATGGAGAAAATGAGACAATTCCCAACTTTACACTATTTAGGCATATTTTATCCTACGTGAACGCGGCTCACTTAGCCCGCAAACGCGGAGGTCAGACCACTTACACTCCGTTAATGCGCCAAAGCTCTGTGAACGTGGAGGTCAGACCACTAACCCGCTGCAAACGCGCCAAAGCTTCGCGAATCGAAAGCCCCTCCGTGAATGCGGAGGTTAAACACATAACCCTCTGCGAACGCAGAACAGGGTTCCGCCAACGCGAAGGCTTAAAAGCCAGGCACCAGATAACAACAATTCAGCAATTTAACAAGTCTCCGAATGGACCCTCGGGATTCGTTCGTGTCACGACCCAAGCCTAGGGCCTAGATGTGACCGGCGAATGGGGAACCCGAAGGAACCCCAAACAAGCCTCATAGCGTATCATTACACATCCTTGGTCGCGGAAGCAATTAAATGACCATAAGCGATAAGCATAGTCAAGGGGAAATCGGGACTAAGGGAGCAAGAAGAAAAAAAAAAATGATACATAAATACCATAGATGAGTCAAGCTCAAGCATAAAACACAACTTGTCCAATACCACCTCTAAACATGAGTACTTAGCGGGGGCCAAGACAAACTACCGGGCTCACCCTCATAGTCAAAACATAACTAGAAAGGAAAAGTTTTATACATAGCAAAAGATCATGAGCAACGTCCCCGAAATGGAGGACTCACCAATAACCACTATAGAAAATCGTACTAGCCACGCGGAGGAGGATGGTCAAGCGGTGCTCCGGTCCCTACATGGTGACATCATGTAGGCATAGAGTATGCGTTAGTACATTTGAATGTACTAAGTATATGGGATGCAATGCAATGCTACATTAGATGGACATCATAGGAAAAATGCGTAATCATACCCAATAGATAGCATATTAATGAAATGATATGTATAATGATGCTTACATAAAAATCATATTTAGTGGGACGTAGTACATGTGTGGCGAGTGACCATCAATATAGTATTTCCAAGGCCTACCACCCCCTTGGAGAGGCGAAAGAGGTACAAACCCCTCAATATGGTTACACGGGCCTACCACCCCCCGAGCTAGGGACCAAGGTACAAACCCCTCGATATGGTTACACGGGCCTACCACCCCCCGTGCTAGGGACCAAGGTACCAACCCCTCGATATGGTTACACGGGCCTACCACCCCCCGTGCTAGGGACCAAGGTACCAACCCCTCGATATGGTTATACGGGCCTACTACCCCCCGTACTAGGCAACCAAGGTACAAACCCCTCGATATGGTTATACGGGCCTACTACCCCCCGTACTAGGCTGGTCGACTCACAACACTTATTTAGAGAAAATCATATACATGTGTCCATTTCATCATCATTTCAGTAATTACATAACCATCCGTCTCATAGGACGTACCTTGGACCTTCCCTTTCCTAAGAATTCTATAAATGGGCATTTTATCAAACACAAGGTGGGCAATTGTTCATGTAAATGAAATCATGTATTTCAAGAATACTAAGTCCAACCAATTCCAAAATCCATATAAATCAGCCCACCAACAACATACATATATATATCAACCTTCATAATTTGATCATGGAAGCATGTAAACCATAAACATCACATAATAATTCCATTTCATGATAATATGCAAAATGGACCATAATAGGGTGTGTAGTAGTAATTCCATAATTCAAGAGTTCATAAATAATCATAAGGACCCATAAACTTGAAGTAGAAATAGAGGATAAATGGTTGGACTTGTGGAAAGGAAGGTTTCCACAATCAAACCCACATACCTCAACTTTGGAGAATCCTTGATGAAGATTGGAATGGAGAATCGAAGCTTGAGATTGAGTCTTGAATCCGGAATTAGAGCTTGAGATGTTTGAATTTGGTTGAAGATCTTGGTGGAATTTTTGGAGAGGGCTTAGAGAGTGTTTTTGGAGTTTAGAAAATGACTAAGTATGGGACATATCCCCTTTTTATAAAAAAATGACTCCAACCCGCCTAGAAAATTCGCTCACTGGAAATTGGAAATCTGCACAGACAGGTTTTACGAAAATGGTCATAACTCCCTCATCCTAACTCGGAATAAGGTGAAACCAAGTGCGTTGGAAAGCTAACTCAAAGAGCTTTAATTTGATAGGTTGCAGCCCTTCCAGTTTCTTGTGTGCTAAGAGATATGCCCCTTTAAAGTTGACCCTCCAAATCGCAATTTTTGCGATTTTCGAATTTTGATACGGTTGCTCTAAAATTCGGGTTAGACCCATTCCCCACTCAATTTGACCCCACAAATAAGAATATGAAGTCGAATTTCCGAAATCATGCACGGATTTTGAGATATATGGAAATTACAATTATAGGTGTTTCCGAAGCACATTTTCGGGCATTTTTGGGGTCGTTTCAGTTCGGAACCCCGTGCATGCAAACCAGATATGCTATCATACTAAAATCGACGTACTGGACTCAATGGAACTGTCGGAAATCAAATTCAAGGTCTCCTTGACCCAAAACCCAATAAAGCGCAACTACACTAACTTAAGCCCCAAAAACTCAAATCAAATTTGGAACCTCTAAAAATTCAACCAAGGCCACTACTAGGCCTAAAACCATCCCCCGAATCCAACGAAGTCGTCGGAATCGACATCCGAGCACCCGATCTCCGAAGGTTGACCAAAGTCAACTCTATGATTAAAATTCCAAAAATTTCCAACTCAAGACCACAAATCCACAATACAACCTCAAAGCTGATTCCATCAACTCTCCTAGAACAAATTCCACGTTTCGGAGCTGATGGAATCGGCAGAATTCCAAAGAAAGCTCTGAAACTCCGAATGACCTCAAAAACTACATTTTGGAAACTTAAGCTTCTCAAACTCAAATTTTCCAAAAATCTTAACTCAACAAGAAACTTCACGAAACCAACTTCGGATATCAATCAAACATGACTCGGTGCAACTCTCAGGAGGGGTAAAATAGTTATTTTGCAAAAATTACCAAAAATGATGTTCAGGGTCATTAAATTATCCACCACTAAAAACCATGTTCATCCTCTAATATAAAGTAAAAAGAAGTGCCTGGAGCCTCAAAAAGCTGAGGGTATCAGGCACGCTGATGAGACTCGGACTCCCAAGTAGCCTCTCCAACTGAACGGTGTCCCCACTGCACCTTCACTGAAGCAATCTCCTTGGTCCTCAGCTTACGGACCTGCCTATCAAGAATAGTTGTAGGCTCTTCCTCATAAGTAAAATCTGGACCCAACTCCACGGAATCAAGAGTAATCACATGAGACTCATCCGAAATGTACTTTCGAAGCATGGAAACATGAAACACAAGATGCACAACTGACAAGGTAGGTGGCAAGGCCAACTTATAGGCCACCTCTCCCACTCGTCTCAGAATCTCAAAAGGACCGACGAGCGTAGGGCTAAGATTTCCCTTCTTTCCAAACCTCATAACACCCTTCATGGGTGATACTCGGAGCCAAACATGATCACCCTCCATAAATACCAAGTCTCGAACTCTCCGATCGGCATAACTCTTCTGTCGACTCTAGGCTGCCAACAACCTACCTTGAATCAAGCGAACCTGCTCCATAGCATCCCGAAGCAAGTCAGTGTCTAAAGAGTCCATCTCCACCGAATCAAACCATCCAATCAGTGATCTACACCGTCTGCCATACAATGCCTTAAATGGAGCAATCTGAATGTTGGAATGATAATTGTTATGGTAGGCAAACTCCGCTAAGGGAAAATATTGATCTCACCTAGATGCAAAGTCAATCACACAGGCACGGAGCATGTCCTCAAGCACCTAAATCTTCCACTCGGACTGACCATCTGTCTGAGGGTGAAAAGGTGTACTCATATCTAACCGAGTACTCAAACCATGCTGTAAAGCCCTCCAAAAGTGCGAAGTGAACTAGGAACCTCGATTCGAGACTATAGATACCGACAGTCCATGAAGTCTAACTATCTTACTGATGTAGATCTGGGCTAACTTCTCCGCCGTATACTTCACCCGAACTGGAATGAAATGAGCGGACTTGGTCAGCCTATCAACGACCATTCAAATTGAATCATAACCACCAATGGTGGTAGGCAACCCCATAAAAAAGTCCATAGTGATCCTCTCCCACTTCCTAGTGGGTATGGGCATCCTTTGAGATACACCTCTGGGCCGCTGGTGCTCACACTTGACCTGTTGACAGGTCAAACATCTAGATACAAAGTCCACAATGTCCTTCTTCATACTACACCACCAGTAGTGCTGACTGAGGTCATGATACATCTTCGTTGTCCCCGGATGGATAGAATATCTAGAAGAATGGGCCTCCTCTATAATCAGCCTAATCAGTTCACCCACCTTGGGCACACAAATCCGACCTCCAATCCTCAAAATACCACCTGAACCGAGCACAACCTCCTTGGCTTCACCTCTCAACACCTTGTCTCAAATGAGACACAACTTCTCATCCTCAAACTGTCGCTCCCAAATCTTCTCAACTAAGGAAGAACGGGCCTGAATGTATGCAATCAAACCACCGCTCTCCTCAGAAACCATAATCAGACAAGGTTGTTGGCTAACCTCTGAACATCTCTAGCCAAGGGCCTCATGTCCACACTGATCGTGGCGAGACTCCCATACTAGGAGTCTTCCTACTCAAGGAATCAGCCACCACATTAGCCTTTCCCGGATGGTACAAGATAGTCATGTCACAGTCCTTCAACAACTCAAGCCATCTACGCTGCCTCAAATTTAGATCCTGCTGACTAAAGATGTACTGAAGACTCCGATGATTCGTGAAGTCATCACAATGAACTCCATATAAGTAGTGCCACCACAACTTAAGCACAAACACCATCGCTACAAGCTCTAGGTCATGGGTAGGATAGTTCTTCTCATGTGCCTTCAACTGACTAGAAGCATAGGCGATAAGCTTCCCCTTTTGCATCAATACACCTCCTAAACCAACTCCATAGGCATCACAATACACAGTAAAACCCACACCTTTCTCTGGCAAAGTCAAAATAGGCGTTGAAGTCAACAAGGTCTTGAGCTTTTGAAAGCTCACCTCACACTCATCAAACCAAAGAAAATCCACAGTCTTCTGAGTCAATCTAGTCAATGGCGCTGCAATAGTAGAGAAACCCTGCACAAACCGTCTGTAGTAGCCAGCCAACCCAACAAAACTTTGAATCTCGATAGAAGAGGTAGGTCTCGTCCAATCCTTAACCGGCTCAATCTTGGTTGGATCAACTCGAATACCCTCCTTGGACACCACATGTCCTAAGAACGCCACAGAACTAAGCCAAAACTCACACTTGGAGAACTTGGCATACAATTTATGCTCATGCTCCCTCAAACTCTGAAGTACCAACCCCAAGTGACGGGCTTAATCCTCCTCTCTCTTGGAATATATCAAAATATCATCAATGAATACAATCACAAACAAATCCAAGTATAGAATAAACACCCCGTTCATCAACTCCATAAACAACGGAGTAGCGTTAGTCAACCCAAAGGACATCACTAAGAACTCATAGTGGCCATAACGAGTTCGAAAAGCTATCTTACGAATATCTAATGGCCTAATCTTTAACTGATGATAACCAGACCTCAAGTCAATCTTGGAAAACAATGTCGCACCTTAAAGATGATCAAACAAATCATCAATACGGGGAAGGGGATACTTGTTCTTAACAATCACCTTGTTCAACTGTCTATAATCAATACACATCCTCATCGAACCATCCTCTTCTTCACGAAAAGGACCGGTGCACCCCAAGGTGACACTGTATGGTGAATAAACCCCTTACTCAACAAGTCCTGCAACTGATCCTTCAACTCCTTCAACTCAGTCAGAGCTATAAGATACGGAGCAATAGAGATGGGATTAGTGCCCGGCTCCAAGTCAATAGCAAAATCAATGTCCAGATGCAGAGGAACACCAGGAAGATCAGTAGGAAACACATCCACAATTTCCTTAACCACAAGAACGGACTCCAAAGAAGGTAACTCCACACTAGTATCCCGGATAAAAGCCAAATAGGACAAACACCACCTATCAATCAATCTCTAAGCTCGCATATAGGAGATGACCTTACTAGGGTAAGAACCACTAGTCCCCTTCCACTCTACCCTCGGAACACCAGGCATCGCTAAGGTAACAGTTTTAGCATAACAATCAAGGATAACCAGATAGTGAGAAAGCCAATCCATACCCAAAATCACATCAAAATCTACCATCCTCGGGATAATCAAGTCTACCCAAGTATCGTACCCATCCAAAGAGACAAGACAGGATCGATACACTCGATCACCCACTAAGGACTCACCCACAGGTGTAGAAACATGCACAGGCACAGGCATACGATCACATGCTAAATCAAACCCAGGTGCAAAGTAGGTAGACACATAGGAGAAAGTAGACCCTGGATCAAACAATATAGACGTATATCGATGGCATATTGGAACAATACATGTAATGACAGCATTAGAAGACTCAGCCTCGAGCCTCCCCGAAAAAGCATAACAGTGGCCTTCTCTACCACCTCCGATCTGAGTCGCACCTCTACCTCTGCGCTGGGCTAAAACTCCACTACCAAACACTCTGCCTCCTCTACCTATCCCATGCCTCTACCCTGGCCTCTAGCCAGAGGCCCAAAATCTCTCTCGGGGGCTGTAGAGTAAGTGCGATGGGCCCCTGAATGAGTTTGCAGAGGGCAATATTGAACCAAGTGATCCGGATCCCCACAGGCATAACAAGACCTTAGAACAGAAGATTGTTGTAATGAACCAGATGCAATACTATAGCCACCTCGGCCAGAACCAGAAGACCCACGGTGTACCAACCCACTCTCCGCAGCCGACAGAAAAGAATGAATAGGTCTCTGACGCTGGAAAAATGAACCACTCCTTTGAAAAACCCGGCCTCCAGACGAGGCATCCGAAAACTGACCACTGGAATGAGCCCTCTTGGTGTCTCCAAACTCTTCCCGAACCAAAAATTCTGCCTCATTAGCGGTACTCGCAATAGACTGAAAGGAGTCACCCTTACGGGCTGATCTAAACACGTATGACCTGATAGAAAAAGACAATCCCCTCACAAATATGTGGATTCTCTCCGCCTCATCTGGGATCAAAGACGTGGAATGATGAGACCACTGATAGAAGCGTGCCTCGTACTCAGTAACAGACATGCCACCCTGGGTCAAGCTCTTGAATCTCAGCCTACTCTCCTCCCGCACACTCCACGGAATGAAACGATCTTGAAATGTACTCGAGAACACATCCCTCTCTACTGGAGAAGATCCAACTATCCTAGACCTCATATACGTCCTCCACTACTACCTGGCTATACCACGGAGCTGGAGAGCAAAAAAATGGATGCCCCTCGCGTGTACCATCCTCACCGCCTCCAGCATCTCATGGCATAAAGTCAGAAACTCATGGGCGTCCTCACTCTTACCACCCTGGAACTGAGGTGGTTTCATCTTCTGAAACCTCTCGTAGCACTACTAATAATCAACTGTCAAGACCACATCAGGGGAAACCTGAGCACCGACAGCTGGTGCTGGAACCAATGGTGGCTGGCCCACCTGATCCTGAACAACTAGACTTTGCTGCTGCTCGGGGGTCCCTGCCCCCTGTGGCGTACCAGCTGCACTCGGAGTAAAACTCTCTAGGACACCCAGCATCCTCAACAAGGTCTCCTAAAACAGTGGTGCCGTGAAACTTGGAGGAGCCTGATCCTCACCAACCTCCACCTGTGGCTCAGGAATAGTCTCTCTACCACGGCCCCTAGCAAGTACCGCTCCTTGGGCACGACCTCTACCACATACCATTCCACGAGCACTACTTCCAACTCGGGCCCTACCCCTACCTCTGACTGGGGCCTCAGCAACTGCCTCGGGGACTACCTCCCCTCTCTCGCTCGGAGTAGAAGCTCTGGTCCTCGGCATCTGCCAAAATAAAATGTGACACTCAGCACAAGCGACAGGAACCACGCACGATAAGGAAAGAATGAAATAAAAGTAAGTTTCCTAACAGTCTTCATAGCCTTTCGAAGATAAGTACAGACGTCTCCATACCGTTACTTAGACTTGGCTTGTACACGTGAGACCTATGAAACCTGGGCTCTGATACCATTTGTCATGACCCAAAACCGGGTGTGATGGCACTTGTCCTATTCTACCAGGAAAAGTCAGCCTAAAAACCCCAAACAGCGGAAACAACATAATTAAAGGAGAAATAACTAAAGCAGAAGTCTTCAAACTTAAAACCAACCCAAGACTAGTTGTGACATGTACAAGCCACTAATATAGAAGTTAAAATAGAAATGTACAAGTCTCAATATCTTTGTGTCTCAAATAGAACAAAGTATAGAAAAAGGATCTAGAGGGATCGCCGACATCGAACAGGTATCTCTCAAGTATCCATAGAAGCCTTAGAAGTAAGAAGAGAGAGAATAGAATCAGGGTCCGGGCTCGTAACCTACACAGGTGTAGAAACAAGGGTGAGTACCAAACAACATTGTACCCAGCAAGTCAACTAATAAAACAAAGTAAACCTAGCAAAACTTATAAACTCCTTTCCTTCCAACGTAACCTCCACAACGACAACCTGCACAAAAATCAGCTCAACCTAGACTACACAGTTCATATCTCACATAGAACAACAATAGTTCACCAATATCAATAAATAGAGCACAACAGTATTAAGTATATCGAACATAGAGTCACAAGGCATAAAAACAACTCCACAATGACAAGAATGAGACAATGAAATGCGATGCAATGTCAAGTAGAGTGATGCATGTCTGTCCTACAATACACATCCGGTGAATCTCAGACCGGAACCCATGGGGACCACACATGGACCATGTATCCGCCGGAACCATTTCCCTTCAGCATAAATATCAATCGCTGGAACCATTTCCCTTTGGCATAAATATCACTTGCCGGAACCATTTCCCTTTGGCATAATCATCAAAGTGACTCATCATAGTGTTTCAGAACCAATGCACACAAACATGTTCTCAAAAATAATGAGAAATGATAGTGTTCAATATCACAACGCAATTCATATCAATACAAATCACGGCACACCATCAATGACATTTCAATATCAATAGTCAGATCATTTACAATAAGATCAATTGCCTAGTCTCCATTTCACTACTCCCCTTAACACAAGTAGGATCAATCACTAAGCAAGATTTTTAAGTCTAATCCCATAGTTCAAAATGAGCAAAGACATATTCATCAAGTTCACAATTTTATCAAGGCTAACATAGCACCTTTCAATTATACCACAATTCACAAGATCACGACAATTCCACTTAGTTCTCAACATTAGCACATAAGGATTTTTATTACCCCATCGATCAAATTAGATTGATTTCATGCAAGATTTCATCCCCTTCCTCAATCCCATTACTCCCCAACGCAATCAAGGAAGAAATTCAGAATTTTACAAGGTTCACAAAGTTTTAAAAGTCCATTTGCCTTAATCAAAACACTCTCAATCCACAACAGGAGCTTTTCCTTTCCGAGAGCAATCCAAAGCACCACAATTTATTCAAAATATAAACCACAATCACAATTCGGTGCTAACAATGCCATGAACATGAAATTTTGAAAGAAGAGGTTAAACAACCCAAAAATATAATTTCAAAAACGGGGTTTGAATCCGGAATTTCTTACATGAAAATGATCCTCAATGAAATAGAAACCCAATTTTAACACCTCGGGTTATAAAAGAAAAATATTGTACCCTTTCAAAAATTTTGTGGTGCCAGTGACGACGGATGCCATCTACGAACCGTAGATGGACTGACGGACCGTAGGTGGGAACTGTAGTTGGCCACTGAATGTCTGTAAAGTGTCAAGTTTAAGAACCCTGATGTCGGTCTGCCAGGACGGTTGTTTGGCCTATTCAGAAGCCGTAGATGGGTCTCGTATGTTTCCTCCAGACTTAGCTAAGTTTTTAAAGCCTTAAGTTAAGACCTATGGTTGCCATGTACGGACCATCGATGTGTCCATGAGTTTTACATGGTCTTCGTTGTTGGAAGGCCCTAAATTGAACCTTCAGAATCTACCTATAGAGGAACAGGACGGTCCGTAGGTTGACTTACTGGCTGTAGGTCCGACAGTAGATGGGCCCCCGAGAGTTAATTTTTTAGGGCTTTTTGGTCTTTTTCCTAAATGTTTAACTCCTAATCTAAGTCGGTTTGGCTCTTAACCTAGACCCTATATAAACCTTTTAAGCCTAATTTTACCCATTCTTAATCATTCCCAAAACTCTCCTCTCCCATAATAAATTCTCTCTCTAGAAAAGCTTGAAGAAGAGGAAGAAGGAAAAGCTAGGGTTTTCAAGCCAAGGTCCCCAATCCTCCATTGATTTAAAGCTTGTGACATTGAGGTATGATAGTTTTCACTTATGGAGTCCTTTCCTCCATAGGGTCCCCAAATTCCTCAATTTTCAAAGTAAGAATTCTCAATTGAATTTAGGGGCTCTTCTTCCATCTTAAGGGTTCTTTCAAATTATGATTTAATTGCTTGAATTATGTGTAATTATGCATGAATTGAGTTAAATTACATGTTTTAAGTTGAATCACCATGAGGCCATATGAAATCCATGTTTTCTAGAATCGATCATGTGATGAAGCTTTTGACTCATGAAAGTTGAATTGTAGAGATTGAGGGATTTCAGTTGAGAATATATGAGCCCATGCATAAATAATGTTTTCTAAGTTACTAATTTCATGATGAAATTATGAATGATCAAAATATGGTTTATGAAAGTAAAGTAAGCATGTTCAATCAAAACCATTGATTTTTCCTCTATCATGTGCGTTCCTTTAATTATGACCAAATTGCCTTAATTATGGTTTTCTAAGCATTAGTTGGTATTGAATTGCATGACTTGAGATGAATTTTTATGAACCCATGTGATCTCTATGATTTGTAAGCTATGAGCATGATGAAATATGTAAAGATGAAGTCTATGAAATCATGCATGTCTTTTATGAAATGAATGATGTTTTATGGGTGCTTTGAGATTGGAGTACCAAAGTTTATGATATGTTGCTGTTGTTGTTGAGTTGTGAAAGGAGTTCTCATACATTACTCAACCCATGAATGTGAAAGGTTTTCTCACATATGATGATTCATAACTTGTTGAAAGGCTTGCTCAACTAAACTTGAATCGATGACTAAGGAGCTATTCTAGTGAAGGGACAAGAGGCGACCACCCATGTTCCCTAAGGTAGACAAGAGGCGATTACCCATGTCTACTAATAATGAACTTATGAATAATGATAGACAAGAGGTGATTACCCATGTCTACTTATTATAATTGAACTATGTCTAATCCATGGGAATTATGCTTAGCACTGAGTGGACAAGTGACAATTACCCATGTCCCATAAACTATGTGCCACCATAAGATGATTGTCTAGATTATCATTAGCTAGTGGATCCATGTAAGCTAAAAGAAGTAAAGGGTCCTACCTTGGCAAGTAGGATGGCCCTATCGGTGTGGGGTTAGACACCGGATTCCATGTTGATAGCTCACATGGTCTTACATGTCGCTCAAGGCTAATTTCCCCATAATAATGAACTAAAGTAACTTTAAAGGCTTTTCTCAAGTAATGTTTAACTTGCATTGACCTTAAATGATGACACTTATGCTTTTATACTCTTTTTATCATGTTTCACTTGGCCATTGCATGTTTATGAATATGTTCCCCTTTTTGCATGTTTAAGTGATTTCATGCATTGCTATCATACTTGGTACTTGATTGTACTATCGCATACTCTTGTCTACATTGACTCTTTAATGTAGGGTGTGACGACTCTCCTCCATCCACTCATGGCTAGAGCTTAGTAGAAGGATTTCTTGAAGACTTGGTGAGTCCTCACACTTAGAGGACATAGCCAACTTAATCTTTTATGTCATTTCTTTTAAAGATTTGTATTGGGTTACGTCCAACGTTTCTTTCTGTATCTTATGAAGTTAGATGGCTTTGAGACTTGATGTAGACTTCCGCTATCATTTTCTTAAAAGCTTGATATGAAACTATCTTTTGAACTTTTAAATCTTTGTGATCTTGTATGTATGTTTGCTAAGTGGCTTATATAAGGCATTTCAGGGTCTTGTACGCCATGTCACATCTAGGGGGTACCTTTAGTCGTGAAATACTTGGTATTCAGAGCACAAGGTTTTAGAAAGATCCTAGGATGTCTCATAAGCCACATCGAGTAGAGTCTTGTTCATGAGTGTGAAGCGTGCCACACTTATAAATGAGAGGCCACAAGATGATTAGGAAATTCCAGTTCTTTCATTACTTCTAAGTCGTGCCACAGAGTTTAAATCTATGTGTCTCTCTCCTAATCCCTATCCCATGTGTTTCAAGATATGGCTACTCGAAGAGCTTATGCTAGGAGAATTGCAGGAGAGAATGTGGAACAAGAAGCTCCTCCTCAATCTCCTCAAGTCCCTGCCGACCCTTTGGCCGAACATGTGACTAAAGCGGAATTTAGGGTTGCTTTCAAGTGTTGGCTCAAGTCGTGACGGCGCAAGCCAATAGGGAGGTTATGGCTCCCGTGAAACCAAATGTGGGTACGGCGGCATCTAGAGTGAGGGACTTTACAAGGATGAATCCTCCGGAGTTTCATGGTTCTAAAGTTGAGGAAGATCCTCAAGAATTCATTGACGAGGTGTATAAGGTGTTGATGATCATGGGAGTGACACCAGAGGAAAAGGTGGAGTTGGCCACTTACCAACTCAAAGGTGTTGCTCAAGTGTGGTTTGAACACTGGAAGAGTGAGAGGGCGATTGATGCGAGTCCTCTTGATTGGGAGAAATTTAAGGTTGCTTTTCTTGACAGGTTCTTTCCCCTGGAGATGAGGGAGGCAATGGTGCTTGAATTTATCAATTTTTGTCAAGGAAGCATGAGTGCGAAAGAGTATGCTTTGAAGTTCACACAATTGTCTCGATATGCTCCTTCTATGGTTGCCGATCCTAGGGCGAGAATGAGTAAGTTTGTTTCGAGAGTATCTGAATTTGTGGTCAAAGAGTGTCATACCGTTATGCTTCTCAATGACATGGATATCTATGGTGTCATGGTACATGCCCAACAAATAAAAGAGGAGAAACTCAAAGAAAGGTCTCGAGACAAAGAGGGCTAAGACCGAAGATAGTAACTTTTCACATTAAAGGTCCGATGGACATGGTCATTGCAAGCCTCGACAAAGGTTTTCTGATCAAGGTTCCTCCAATGCTCCTCCCAAGTTCAACAAAGATAGGGTGTCTAACCCTAAGCTTCAAGGAGGAAATGGTAGTGGCTTTTCATCGACTACTTGTGCAAAATGTTGGAAAAATCATGAGGGTAAATGTCTAGCTGGCTCTAATGCATGCTTTAGTTATCGCAAGATGGATCACAAGATAAGGGATTGTCCCTTAGTGGCTAAGAAGGAAGGAGATAATCATCGACGGACTCAACCCCAAAATCCATCGGGCTCTAGTGGGAATCAAAAGCAAAACTGATTCTATGAGATTTAAGATCGTCAAGAGCAAGAGGGTTCTCCCGATGTGGTCACCGATATGTTGAAAGTCTTCCATTTTGATGTTTATGACTTGCTTGATCCCGGTGCTACCTTGTCTTTTGTGACGCCATATGTGGCTATAAGGTTTGATGTTGTTCCAGATGTATTGTTGGATCCTTTTCATGTCTCTACTCTTAGTGGGGAATCTATTGTGGCTAGAAAAGTCTATAGAAATTGTCCCGTCTCCTTATCCCATAGAGTCACTCATGTTGATCTTGTAGAGCTTAATATGTTAGATTTTGATGTTATCCTTGGGATGGATTAGTTGCATTCTTGCTATGCCTCTATTGATTGTAGGAACCAAATGGTCAAGTTTCAATTTTCGAATGAGCCTATCCTAGAGTGGAAGGGGGGAACTTCTGTGCTTAAGGGTAATTTTTTTTCTTGTCTTAAAGCTACAAAGATGATCTATAAGGGTTGCTTCTACCATCTAGCTAGGGTGAGGGATATGGATTCTGAAACCCTTACTCTTGAGTCGGCCCCCGTTGTTAATGAGTTTTCGGAAGTGTTTCCTGATGATTTACCCGGTATTCCTACCAAAAGGGAAATAGACTTCGGTATTGACCTTCTCCCCAATATGCAACCTATCTCTATTCCTCCTTATAGAATTGCTCTGGTGGAACTTAAAGAGCTAAAGGATCAATTGAAAGACTTGTTGGATAAGGGTTTCATCTAACCAAGTATTTCTCTATGGGGTGCTCCGGTCTTGTTTGTAAGGAAGAAAGAAAGTTCACTCCGTATGTGTATTGACTGCTACAAATTGAAGACGATTACCATTAAGAATAAGTATCCTCTTCGGAGGATAGATGAATTGTTTGATCAACTTCAAGGGGCTAGTTACTTCTCTAATATCGACCTTCATTCGGGTTATGACCAATTAAGGGTGAAGGAAAATGACATCCCTAAGACTGCTTTTCGGACTAGGTATGGTCACTACGAGTTCTTGGTAATGTCGTTTGGATTGACAAATGCTCCGGCCGCATTTATGGATTTGATGAATAGGGTGTTTTGACAATACCTTGATATGTTTGTGATTGGGTTCATTGATGATATCTTCATACACTCAAGGAGTGAGGATGAGTATACCAATCATTTGAGGATTGTGTTGCAAGTCCTCAAGGACTAACAACTATTTGCTAAGTTTAGTAAATCTGAGTTTTGGCTAAGGTCCGTGGCTTTTCTTTGTCACATTGTCTCCGGTAAAGGTATTGAGTTAGATCCTAAGAAGACGGATGCGGTTAAGAATTGTCCTAGACCTCTATCACCTTCGGATATTCATAGTTTCTTGGGTTTGGCTGGTTATTATAGGAGATTTGTTGAAGGGTTTTCTTCGATTGCTTCTCCATTGACGGTTTTGACTCAAAAGAAGGCTAAGTGTGTATGGTCCGAAGCGTGTTTCCAAGAGTTGAAAGATAGACCTATTTCGGCTCGGGTGTTGACCCTACCGGAAGGATCCGATAGGTTTGTTGTTTATTGTGATACTTTAAGAATTGGGTTAGGGTGTGCGCTTATGCAAAATGGGAAAGTTAATGCTTATGCATCAAGGCAACTTAAGACTCATGAAAAGAACTATCCTACACATGACCTATAACTAGCTGTGGTTGTGTTTGCTTTAAAGATATGGCGGCATTATTTGTATGGTGTGCATGTTACTGTCTTTACCGACCATAAGAGTTTGCAATATGTGTTTAAACAAAAGATCTAAATCTTCGCCAAAGAAGGTGACTTGAGTTATTAAAGGACTATGACATGAGTGTCCTCTTTCACCCGGTAAGGCTAATGTGGTGGCGGATGCTCTTAGTCGGTTGTCTATGGGTAGTGTTGCTCATGTTGAGGATGGTAAGAAAGAATTGGTTCGTGATGTTCATAGATTGGCCCGATTGGGTGTCCGATTGGTTGATTCCCCCAAGGGTGGTGTTATAGTTCATAACGGTTTCGAATTGTCTTTTGTTCATGATGTGAAGGCTAACCAAGATCTTGATCCTAATTTGGTTGAATAGAAAAAAGCGGTGCTAAAGAAGTCTATTGAGGCTTTCTCCCAAGGGGGAGATGGAGTACTTAGATATCAAGGTAGCTTGTGTGTTCCCGAAGTAGATGACTTAAGAGGACAAATTTTATCGGAAGTCCATAGTTCTCGATATTCCATTCACCCAGGAGCTACCAAGATGTACCGTGATTTGTAGGAAATCTATTGGTGGAATGGGATGAAGAAGGACATTGCGGGATTTGTGGCTAAGTGTCCTAATTGTCAACAAGTGAAAGTTGAGCACCAAAAGCCGGGAGGTTTATCCCTAGACATTATTGTTCGTACTTGGAAGTGGGAAGATGTGAATATGGACTTTATTGTTGGTTTACCACGCACCCGACAACAATATGATTCGATTTTGGTGATTGTAGATCGTATGACGAAATCAGCCCATTGCATTCTCGTCAAGGTTTCTTATTCGGCAGAGGATTATGCTAAGTTATACTTGAGGGAAATGGTTAGGTTGCATGGAGTGCCTTTATCCATTATCTCCGATCGTGGTGCCTAATTCACTTCTCAAGTTTGGAAATCTTTCCAAAAAGGCCTTGGTACCCATGTTAAGCTTAGTACGGCCTTTCATCCTCAAACCGATGGGCAAGCGGAGCGTACTATCCAAACTTTGGAAGATATGTTAAGGGCTTGTGTGATTGATTTCAAAGGTAATTGGTATGATCATTTGCCTTTGATTGAGTTTGCTTATAATAATAGCTACCATTCTAGTATTGGCATGGCTCCATTTGAGGCTCTATATGGTAGGAGGTGTAGATCTTCTATAGGTTGGTTTGAAGTTGGTGAAGTTGCTTTAATAGGTCCCGAATTGGTACTTGAGGCTATGGAGAAAGTTCAGCTTATTAGAGAAAGGTTGAAAATGGCTCAAAGTCGACAAAAGTCCTATGCCGATATTAGAAGGAGATATTTAGAATTTTATGTTAATGATTGGGTCTACCTGAAAATATCACCCATGAAGGGTGTAATGAGGTTTGGGAAGAAAGGGAAGCTTAGTCCCCGTTATGTGGACCCATATCAAATATTGAGACGAGTTGGTAAGGTTGCTTACGAACTTGACTTGCCAAGTGATTTTGCATCGGTACATCCAGTTTTTCATGTCTCATTATGAAGAAGTGTGTTGGTGATCCGACGTCTATAGTGCCATTGGAGAGCCTTGGCATAAAGGATAGCCTTTCCTATGAGGAAGTCCCGATTGAGATCTTAGACCGGCAAGTCCGAAAGTTAAGGAATAAAGAAATTGCTTCCGTGAAAGTCCTTTGGAGGACTCAATTAGTTGAGGGTGCTACTTGGGAGGCCGAGGCCGATATGATGTCCCGATATCCTCATCTTTTCCTCTCCGATCCTACTCTAGCTTGAGGTATCTAGTTCCTCATGGTTCATTCCTTGATATCATGTGTCATAGTTGATTTCATGATTTCCTTGATTATGCATGTTCGTGAAGAGTCTAATTTTGAGAAAATGAGCTAGCTTAATTGTTTTACCTATGATTATGTGCATTGAGTATGAGTTGCATAAAGTCTTCATGAAGTGATGTGTTGAACATGCTTTAGCTTGGAGTTGATGTTTCCTCCTCGGATAAGTGTATTTATGTGATTGAATGCTAGGTTGGGTTGCTAGTCCTTGTCTCTTACCCTTCTCATAGTGTCTTCATTCTTATTCGAGGACGAATGTTCCCAAGGGGGAGATATTGTAACACCTCAGGTTTTAAAAGAAGGAAAATGTAACCTTTCAAAAAAATTCAGGTGCCAGTGACGACGAAGGCCACCTACGGACCGTAGATGGATTGACGGACCGTAGGTGGGAACCGTAGTTGGCCAATGAATGTTTGTAAAGTGTCAAGTTTCAAAACCCTGATGACGGTCTGCCAGGACGGCCCGTCGGCCTATGTATGAGCCGTAGATGGATCTCGTACATCTTCTCAAGACTTAGCTAAATTTTTAAAGCCTTAAGTTCAGACCTATGGTTGCCATGTACGGACCATCAATGTGTCCACGAGTCGTACATGGCCTTCATCGTTGGAAGGCCTTAAGTTGAACCTTCTGAATCTATCTATGGAGGAAAAGGACGGTCCGACCGTAGATGGGCTCCGGTAGTTAATTTTTAATGGCTTTTTGGTATTTTCCCTAAATGTTTAACTCCTAATCTAAGTTGGTTTGGCCATTAACCTAGACCCTATATAAACCTTTTAAGCCTAATTTTACCCATTCTTAATCATTCCCAAAACTCTCCTCTCCCATAATAAATTCTCTCTCTAGAAAAGCTTGAAGAAGAAGAAGAAGGAAAAGCTAGGGTTTTCAAGCCAAGGTCCCCAATCCTCCATTGATTTAAAGCTTGTGACATTGAGGTATTATAGTTTTCACCTATGGAGTCCTTTCCTCCATAGGGTCCCGAAATTTCTCAATTTTCAAAGTAAGAATTCTCAATTGAATTTAGGGTTTTTCTTCCATCTTATGGGTTCTTTCAAATTATGATTTGATTGGTTGAATTATGTGTAATTATGCATGAATTGAGTTAAATTACATGTTTCAAGTTGAATCTCCACGAGCCTATATGAAATCCATGTTTTCTAGAATCGATCATGTGATGAAGCTTTTGACTCATGAAAGTTTAATTGAAGAGATTGAAGGATTTGAGTTGAGAATATATGAGTCCATGCATGAATAATGTTTTCTAAGTTACTTATTTCATGATGAAGTTATGAATGATCAAAATATGGTTTATGAAAGTAAAGTAAGCATGTTCAATCAAAACCTATGATTTTTCCTTTATCATGTGGGTTCCTTTAAATATGATCAAATTGCCTTAATTATGGTTTTCTAAGCATGAGTTGGCATTGAATTGCATGAATTGAAATGAATTCTTATGAACCCATGTGAACTCTATGATTTGTAAGTTATGAGCATGATGAACTATGTAAATATGAAGTCTATGAAATCATGCATGTCTTTTATGAAATGAATGATGTTTTATGGGTGCTTTGAGATTGGAGTACCAAAGTTTATGATATGTTGATGTTGTTGTTGAGTTCTGAAAGGAATTTTCATACATTACTCAACCCATGAATGTGAAAGGTTTTCTCACATGTGATGATTCATAACTTGTTGAAAGGCTTGCTCAACTAAACTTGAATCGATGACTAAGGAGCTATTCTAATGAAGGGACAAGAGGCGACCACCCATGTTCCCTAAGGTAGACAAGAGGCGATTACCCATGTCTACTAATAATGAACTTATGAATAATGATAGACAAGAGGTGATTACCCATGTCTACTTATTATAATTGAACTATGTCTAATCCATGGGAATTATGCTTAGCACTGAGTGGACAAGTGACAATTACCCATGTCCCATAAACTATGTGCCACCATAGGATGATTGTCTAGATTCACATTAGCTAGTGGATCCACGTAAGCTAAAAGAAGTAAAGGGTCCTACCTTGGCAAGTAGGATGGCCCTATCGGTGTGGGGTTTGACACCGGATTCCATGTTGATAGCTCACATGGTCTTACATGTCGCTCAAGGCTAATTTCCCCATAATAATGAACTAAAGTAACTTTAAAGGCTTTTCTCAAGTAATTGAAGTATGTTTAGCTTGCATTGACCTTAAATGATGACACTTATGCTTTTATACTCTTTTTATCATGTTTCACTTGGCCATTGCATGTTTATGAATATGTTCCCCTTTTTGCATGTTTAAGTGATTTCATGCATTGCTATCATACTTGGTACTTGATTGTACTATCGCATACTCTTGTCTACATTGACTCTTTAATGTAGGGTGTGACGACTCTCCTCCATCCACTCATGGCTAGAGCTTAGTAGAAGGATTTCTTGAAGACTTGGTGAGTCCTCACACTTAGAGGACATAGCCAACTTAATCTTTTATGTCATTTCTTTTAAAGATTTGTATTGGGTTACGTCCAACGTTTCTTTCTGTATCTTATGAAGTTAGATGGCTTTGAGACTTGATGTAGACTTCCGCTATCATTTTCTTAAAAGCTTGATATGAAACTATCTTTTAAACTCTTAAATCTTTATGATCTTGTATGTATGTTTGCTAAGTGGCTTGTATGAGGCCTTCCGGGGTCTTGTACGCCATGTCACGTCTAGGGGGTACCTTGGGTCGTGATACCAATAGTGAAAATCATTTGAAAAGCGGAGTTCAAAACAGTCCACAATCCTCACTTTATCAAAAATTCGGAGTTCAGACAAAAACCCCCCAAAATCTCACTTTAAAATCCCAATGTCCAAGTTAAAATCATGTTTAAATCGATGGAAAACCAAGGCTTAAGGTTAAAATCACATACCCACAATGATTCACACGAAATTCATCTTCAAAAATCGCCCAAACAAGCTCCAAAATGTTAAAAATGGATAAAATGGGACATTTTCCAATTAAACATTGTTCAGGTCAAAAATGACCTCTGCGAACGCGGCGAGAAGCTCCGCGAACACTGAGTACACGCTACAGGAACCCTCCGTGAATGCGGGGCCCCCTTCCGTGAACACAGAGGCTAGGACGGGTGACTTCCGTGAACGCGGCCCTCCCCCCTTCGTGGACGCGAAGGCCAAATCACCTGGCACCAGAATCAGCAAAAAAATCAACCAAGCACTAAGACTACGAATGGACCCTCGGGATTCATTCGGAACCCCATGCACACAAACCAGATATGCTACCCTACTAAAATCGACGTTCCGAAACCAATGGAACCGTCGGAAATTAAATTCGAGGTCTCCTTGACCTGGAACCTGATAAAGCGCAACTACACTAACTTAAGCCCCAAAAACTCAAATCAAACTCGGAACCTCTAAAAATTCAACCAAGGTCACTCCTAGGCCTAAAATCATCCCCTGAATCCAACGAAGTCATCGGAATAGACATCCGAGCACCCGATATCTGAATGTTGACCATAGTCAACTCTATGATCAAAATTCCACAAATTTCCAACTCAAGACCTCAAATCCATGATACAATCTCAAAACTGATTCCGTCAACTCTCCTAGATAAAATTCCACGTTACGGAGCTGATGGAATTGACGAAATTCCAAACCGAGCTTCGAAACTCTGAATGATCTCAAAAACCACATTTTGGCAATTTAAGCTTCTCAAACTCAAATTTTCCAAAAACCTTAACTGAACAAGAAACTTCATGAAACCAACTTCAGATATCAATCAAACAGGACTCGAGGCAACTCTCGGGAGGGGTAAAATGGTCATTTTGCAAAAATTACCAAAAATAACCTTTAGGGTCATTACACATACTTGCATTCTTCTTCTCTGCTCACAATTTGGTTAGAGGTATATTTAAGTTTCTAAAACTTTACTTAGAATAATTTGTGTTTGTTTGTTCGTTTGTATTGTGTGTGTGTGTGTCAATTCTATTTTATGATGGGTGATTCTCTTTAAATTATTTGAAGGTTTTATATTATCATTTTGAATTCTCTCATGGTCATAACCGACATGAGGTATTTTTATTTTTTTACATAGAACGTGCTATTTTTTATAACACAATTTTGTTTATATGATTTATTTAATATTTTTTGTTAACTTCATAGATAAGACTTCATAATTTTGAATCAAATAAAGAATACATGTATGTGTAAGTATGATTTATATGCATCTATTTCAACAATTATTATATTCATCATATAACTATAATTTTTGTGTAGTTGAACACCATTATCAAACTTAAGTACAATTTCTACAAAATACTATGTTCATTTGACAACAACTTCTTGATATGCATGTAATTATAAAAGGAGAATAATACATTTTTTAAAAAATAAGCTTAAAATTTCAAGACGGGAAATATATGCAACTCTAACTGATGTTCCTTAAATTCATATTTAAATTATGTGTCGCTAAAATATCAATAAGGAAATTACTTCTAAGTAAGTATATCTTTTGTATATCATAATAATTGCATATTTGAAGTTGTTAGGATAACACTTTTCAGATTCATTGATAACAATTTTTTAGTATAATTATTCTTTGTTGTTGAATAGTTATAGGCTCACAGTTTACCAGTTTGAATTTGCATTTCCATTCCATTTTGTGTAAGCACACAAACTATAATTTTGTAAAACATCCTTTTCAATTAGTATGGGATACACGTGTTCGAGAACTAGTATTACTAAAAGTGGGAACGAAAAAAGTTGAAAATTAAAATACCAAAATAATCCTATAAAGTTGAGTTACTACAATAATACCATTAACATATATTAATGGTATTATTGTAGTAACTCAACTTTATAGGATTATTTTGGAATTTTAATTTTATATATATATATATATTGAATTTAAGTTGCATTTTAATTTCAACATTGAATGTTATTTCAGTTATTGTAATTATTGGTTAACCAATGAAAGAATAATAAACTGAAAACTTTCGATTTCCTTACGTTATCAATTTAACTAGATAATGAATCATCTTATTTGTTATTTTGATTTTTTCTCACTAATCAACCTACTATAAATGGAATAATCAACCCTTTCCTGGCTTCTCATTGGAAGAAATAATAGAGACAAGTTGAAAATTTCTACAAAGGTATGTTTATTTTATTTGGTTGTTTTCTATGAATGTTCATGAATATATATATATATATATATATATATATATATATTCATTTTCATGTGTTTTTTAAGCACTATTCAATTTTTCTATTATTGTACTTCTTTGTCATTGTCAAATAATTATAATGGATTTAATCTCTATGATGAGGAACCTCAAAAATCATTGCCAAGGATCCTTACTTCTATATAAGCTTTCAAAGGTTCCATATGAATTTATATGTTTGTACCTAATATTATCAAAATGTAACTCATTCTTGAATTTTTTGTTAATTCATTTCTATCAGTGTACTATTTGCTTATTCTTGAATTTTTTGTTAACTCATTTATATCAGTGTACTATTTGCTTAGGACACACATGCAAAGCACGTGTACGGGAACTCGTATATACATAATCCGAAAGCATACAGCCATCACCTACATTGAATCAAGCCCCTTGGAAACTCTAAATAGCCTGAGCTTTCCCCCTGTGAAGTGCCTTGGCTTGTTCTTGGTCTAGAATAAACAATAAAACATTCAACCAATCACAAATGACCTATTAATTTACCTTGATTACTAAAAATCTCAACCCCAGCCAAAATGTGATCATCTTCCCATACGTAGGGCTTCTTCCCACCATGAATTAATGCTTAAAACCTTTCCCTAACGTTAACCACCTAGTTTTTAAGGCTTAAGAAATAATTAACAAGATTGGGGTGTCGAATTCTTACCTTTACCGATGAGTTTTGTGGGAAAACTGATGTAGGCTACCCAAAATCGCCCCTTTTTGTTTTCAAGAACTCAATTGTAGAAAATAGGGGTTTTGGGCAGTTTCTTGCATAAAATCTCGACTCTCTCGCTATAGCGACAACTTACCTCGCTATAGCGGTTTGAGCGGTGCTATAGTGGGAGGCCGGCCTCTATAGAGAGATCAACGAAGGATCTGCGGCTCAACATCCAAAAATAGGCCCTTTTTACAACACAACTTCTTCCCTTGACGTCCTGACACATACCTTTCATGCTAATTTAAATTTTTGGGAGTTCTACTTACTCAAATTCGATTCCTAAAGGCCTTACGAATTCTTTAATGTCTTAGCTATAAGTATACATCAATCAAATCCAAATAAAAGACCCCATCCTTTTCTGGATGGCCCTACACTTTACCTAACCCAGATCCCATCTAACGCTGGTCTACCCAAGAATTTTCAAGTCACTATCCGAAAAGTTTTGGCCTAAATTTTTTCCTTATGGACTTATTCATAAAAATTAGGTCAGGTCATTACATAAATGTTAAGAATTTAGCAATTAAAGAAAAAATAACAATTTTTTTTATTTTACCGCATCCCACCCTACACAATACCCCAAACCTACACCTCATTACCCACCCACTCCCAAAAAAAATCTTTTAACTTTTTTGGGGGGTGGGGTGGGATGGGGGTGGGATAGAGTGTGGTGATTGGGTAAGAAAAATAAATAATTTTATGTTAAAAGAAATTTTAATTTTTTCAGATCGGGTGTTTGGGGGCTGGAGTGGGGGAAGTTGGGGTAGCTAGGCTGTGGTGTGAGATAAGAATTCCTTTTTTACAACTTTTTAAAAAAATTGGGGGGTGGGGGTGATGGGGTTGGGGTTGGGGTACTGGGTAGGGGATGGGGTAGAGTAAGATTTTTTATTTTTTTTTAATATTTTTTCTTCTCTTTTTTAATTACTTAATTTTAGCATTTAATTATATATATATATCTGTGTGTGTGTGTGTGTCACATTACCAGAGAATTCCACATATATGCATAAGTGGATAAAATGTGGCATAAGAGGGGTGTTTTTAAATTACTTAATAAAGTAGAAGGGTATTCTTAAAACTCTCAATAGTTAAGAGATTAAAGTAATAATTCACGCCAAGTTTAGGGGTATTTTCAATACGTATCTCTTTTTAAAATTCTTCTTATTGTTGGTCCGTATCATGATTTGCCATAATTTCACAAGAAAAGGCAAAATCAATTAAAAAATTATTCGGGGCATTGACGAATTATTTCTTATTTTGATATGATATTTAGAAAAATCTATGAAAAAGTTTAGAGTTAGAAAAGGAAATAAAATCGGTTAAGAAGATACACAAAAAGAACTCAACTTTCCTTAACTATATTTTGTTGTAATTATAATTATATTTAAAAGGTATATTATTAATTATTTAATTAAGTTACCATGTTTATCCTTAAAATTACTTGATGGTGTAGAAAATTTTATACACTAATGACCCACAAAACTTAAACTCTTTAAAATATTTTAAGGCTTTAATTATTGTCATTTATAGTACTCCTGTACATAGTTTACAAATAATATGTATTACTTCATATGTATCAATTTATATGGCATAAATAAAATTTCAAGAGTCAACCAAATTTTTATATGTCTTTCAAATATTTTAAGTTATTAATTATTGTGATTTATAGTTTTTTTATTTTATTTTTAAATAATATATGTTACTTCTTATATCCCAATTTATGTGGCACCGATAAAATATCGAGAGTAAATAGAATCTTTTTATGTCTTTCAGAATTTAAATATTTTAAGTTGTTAATTATCGTGATTTATAGAATTTTTTACGTATTTTTTAAATATTCTAAAGAATTTAATTAAGATGGAGAAAATACAAAAAAGTCCTCGGCTAGAAGTAGGCACATTGATAGAGAGGTGCCTGCTTCTAGACTTCTGTATATGGTGGTAATATTGTTAATCAGTCAAAAGAGTAGGTTGAATGGCTCAATACTTTTAATAAGGGTTGGCTCAACCATAAGACCAATGTTATCACGTTTAACATTAATTATTTATTCTAAATTATTTCTCAAGTCATTCCTTCTTTAAATTCTTAAATGTGCAAAGTGCACATTAAAAATAAGTAAAAGTCGACAAAAAAATGTTAGATAACAATTTTTACGTACTCATCACAAATCAAGAGTATTGTATCAATTGACTCATTTTACGAACTTCTTTCCTAGCAATTATTCCCTACGCCCATTTTTATTTATTCATTATATTATAAATAATTATTCACTTTTATATGTTTACTTTAGAAAATCAAGATATACTTTATCACTTAATTCCTTACTCACTCTTATTATTAATTATAGTTATTTTTCAACGCATTTTTTAAAGCATTAAATTTATTATATTTAGAGAGTGATATTGTAAAATTATCATTATATTTATTATTTTTTAAGATATGTGTGTTAGATTAATGTTGAACAAGTAAAGATGGACGGAGGAAGTAGAAACTAAATTTCCCCTACGAAGAGATTCTAGAACTAAGGTAAATATAATAACTATAGACTATAGTTTAAAAAAAAAATTTAAAAATATTATTGTTCATAAAATAATTTTACAATATTCTTTTTCTGGGTATAATATATGGATGGTTTGAAAGAGTTAAAAAATTTATTGTTAAAAAAAAGAAAAATGTGACATGTCACCCACTAGGAGAGAGAAAAATATTTTTATTGTGTCAAGTATATTTTGAGGAAAATAAAAATAGTTGGGTCATATTGTAGTGCTAACCGAAACAAAAGTGATATTTTGAGCATTAGAGTCTGTTTGACATTGCTGCTAAAAACTACTTATTTTTAGAAACACTCTTTTAAAATAGATTTTTCGAAAAGTGCTTTTGACAAAAAATAATTTGTGTTTGGTTAATTCATTTAAAAAGTGTTTTTGATAAGTGTATAGTGTTTGGCTAATTTTCTTTTAAAAAAGTACTTTGAGAGTCAAATAACAGAAAATGACCAGTCTCAATGCACTTCTATTATTAATATTATTTTAAATATCTATTAAAATAAATTTAATTAAATTTTTATTTTTATTAAATTAAAATGTACATATTCAAATTTTTTATCAATATTTTACATAGATGAATAAGAAAATAAATTAAATATTGATATAATATTATCATGATGATTTGATGTAACACCCTTGACTTCGATAAGGGCTAAAGAGGGATCCATACAAGTCACCATCAGTTTTTAAGTTTTGGATCAACTTCAAAGGATCATATCTCTCATCTCATAATGAATTAGGTGGCCCATGACCTATCAAATTAAAGGTCTTTGGGTCCTCTTTCCAACACCACCGAGTTTGCTTTATTTTGAGTTCGTAGTAGAGAGATATGCATGTTTTAGTGGACCTTCCTTTTAAGGCATCTCGTCAAATTTTCTAGAGGGGTAGTTTGGTCTTTTCCCACTCCATCTTAGTCGGGACCACTTTTTTTCACCTAACTATTGGTCTAATCAGTGTTAAAAACTTCTTTTCACGTTCTTTAACACTTAGAGGAATTAGAGCAAGGTTCCAAGAGGAGAAAAAGCTAGGGTTCAAGCCAAGTTTTCATCGATTTTTGCCAAGAACCTTTGTTCTTTCCCGGTATGTAAGGCTATCATAGTGTTGGACAAGTTCCTCCTCACGCCCTACATCTAAATTCGATCAAAAATCGTCACATCTAAAGGTTTCATTCGTCGTTCTTGATAATTGAGGTTTTGATTCTTGCGGTTTGTGAATTTTATAATGTTGTTCATGCTTAGTATCACATGAATCCTATTGATGGAGTAAAATTATGTTTTCAAAAGGAGTTATGCGTAAGTTCTCATGTATTGATGTTGGGTTTGAAAAACTAGTAGAGTTTAGGAACTATTTCCCAATTCTAAACTAATTTGGGGTCCTAATTTAACTTGAAAATTCATCAAAAAAGTTGGAGAATGCCTGGGGCGGCGCACCAGGGATGCGCCAGGCTTGTCCTTTAGTAGTTTGGGACCTGGCGCCCCGCGCCAGCAGTACACCAGGGGTTGCCAAGGCTAACTTCTCCTTTTTTCATCCGAGCGTGTTCCTTTTAAGTTGTGGCTACGCTTTCCTTCACTGTATTAACTCCTATAGGCTTCATTTACCTTTGAAAATTCATGCATTATCCTACTCAAATGTCTTAATGCATTTTCAAAACTAAAGTGAGTTTAAGAGAAAAGTTCAGAAGCTTTTATTGAGTTATTATTGAGAAAGCAAAGATGAGTTTTGAAAAAAGTATTATACATGATTCAGAAAAAATATAAGGGAACTAAGTATTCCCAAATGTAAAATTTTTACATTGAGAAAAGAGAAACTTTGATTTCTAAAAAGAGTTTACGAGTTCAGAGATATTTCAGAGCAGTTACCTTTTTTAAGAGGTTATTTTGAGTAACTACCTCAAAACAGAGAAATAGTATGTTTTATACATTTGAGCATGAGTATATATTATTGAAAGTAGTATTGAGCACCGATATGGAGATGAGTTCAGACAACTCACATTCCTCATAAACCATGTAGCCAACATGGGTAAAGGATCATACTTTTTAGATGAATCCTTAGTGCCTTTGGGCAGAGCTTAGTGGATCCACTTAGTTGAGGTATTCTATACCCCGGTAAGGTATAGGACAGTTTTGGCAGCGTGGGCGAGACATTGTATCATCACCTAGCCAATACTGATAGTTGTCGGTTAGAGAATCTCCCAAATAAGACTATAGAGTAATTTATTGTATTTTTTCTTACATCCTTGTGTTAGCATCTTTTATTTATGAAGCTTTAAATATTTCATCTCTTATTATTACTTTGTATTGAATTGAGTTGAGGTGAGTATTCTCTCAGCCTTATCAGTTCAGATGTTGTTTATTCAGTCGTATTACATACTTGTTCATTCAATGTACTGATGTCATTCGACCTGTATCTTTTTATGATGCAGATACAAGTATTCAGGATTATCAACAGACGCTTCGTTGAGATCTCCTTGCACTTCCCCTTTGAGAGTTTTGATGAGTCCTTCTTGCATTTTGGAGGGCCACACTCTTTTCATTTCAGTATTTACTTTGGGGCGTCGAGGGTCTTGTCCCGACGTTCATGTTGAACTTAGAGGCTTCATGGATAGTTAGATTTGATATGTCCTCGGAGTTATTGTTAAACTGTTTTACAACTATTATGTTTATTATACTGAGTATTTTCAGGTGTTTGAGTTGAGTATTGACTTTGAGTATAAATGGTCGAATTCTGTTTTAAGTCACATTTTTCTTGAGTAAGTCTTCCGCTAAGGAGTCAGCCAAGACAAGGGTTCGCTAGGGAACCAGCAATGGTTATCGAGTGCCGGCCACGTCCAGGATGTAGGCTCGGGGTGTGACAAACTTAGTATCAGAGCCAGGTATTCAAGAGTCCTAGGGTGTCTATGAAGTCGTGCCTAGTAGAGTCCTTCTTATCGGTGTGAAGCGTGCCATATCTATAATTGGGAGGCTACGACATTTAGGAACATTTCACTTTCTTCTTATAAATGTTCATGCGATAGAGTTCAACTCTATGAAAGTTTCCTGTAGCTCGTGCTTATGCGTGTCTTTTCAGATCAAGCCTCTAAAAAGAGTTGTTGGAGGACGTCCTGCTATGAGGAATGTTAATCCTCAAGGTCAAGAAGCTCCTAACGCACAAGAAATGCAACGCCCTCAGGGAGATGTCGCCAATGCCGAGTTCAGGAATGTTATTCAGATGTTGACTCAGGTTGTGGCATATCAGGCTGGTTAACAAGAAGTAGGTCGTCAGGATGTGGCTGATACATCCAAAATCTGTGAGATTTTTAGGATGAATCCCCAGAGTTCATAGGGTCGAAGATCACTGAGGATTCGGAGAACTTTGTGGAAGAGCTTCAGAAAATATTTGAGGTCATGTGTGTTGCTGATGCAGAGCTTGTGGAGTCAGCCTCATATCAGCTCAAAGGTGTTGCTAGGATATGGTATGATCAATGAAAGAAGAACAGGGTAGAGAGGACACCACTTTTGAGCTTCGCTGTGTTTGAGAATGCTTCTTGGGGCGTTTCTTTCCCCGAGAGCTAAGAGAAGCAAAGGTGAGAGAGTTCTTGAATCTGAAATAGGAAGCTATGAGTGTGTAGGAGTACAACCTCAAGTTTACTCATCTATCCCCCTATGCTCTGGAAATGGTGGCGAGGAACAGGATGAGTTTGTTCGTGTCTGGGCTATCCTGCTTATCGAGCAAGAAAGGTAAGACGGCTATGTTGATAGGGGACATGGACATAGCAAGACTCATGAGCCATGCGCAACAGATTGAGGAAGATAAGTTAAAGGATAGAGAAAGAGTTTCGCAACAAGAGGACCAAGACAACAACTAATGAGACTGGCTAGCAAAATATCGAGAATGGGAATTGGTTATCTTTTCATCAGAGGTTATCTGGACTTGCTCCATCTTCAGCTAGTGCACCTGCACCAAGGAACATGAATGATCATGGGAATTAGAGTTCTTATAAATTTAGGGCTCAGGGTACTCAGACTCAGGGTAGTGTGGCACAAAGGACTACTTGGACCCCCGCATGTGCTAAGTGTGGTAGGAACCACCCAGGAGCGGTCATGATGGCTCCAATGGATACTTCAAGTGTGGCCAGATGGGTCATTTTATGAGAGAGTTCCCTAAGAATAGGCAGGGTAATGGGGGCAGCAGAGCCCAATCTTCTTCAGCGACACCGGCAGACAGAGCTGCTCCGATAGGAGCTACTTTAGGGACAGACGGAGGATGAAACCGTCTGTATGCTATAGCTAGTCACCAGAATCATGAGAAATCACTAGATGTTGTCACTAGTATGCTTAAAGTCTTTTTTTCTGATGTTTATGCCTTACTTGATCCAAGTGCGAGTTTGTCTTTCGTGACTCCTTATGTAACCGTGAGGTTCGGCATTTCCCCCAAACATCTTCTTGAACCTTTCAGTGTTTCTAAACCTGTTGGTGAGTCTATTCTAGCAGAAAGAGTCTACGTGATTGTACCATCTCTGTCTATCACAAGGACACCATAGCTGACTTAGTTGAGCTAGATATGGTAGACTTTGATTATATTATGGGTATGGACTGCTTCATGCTTGTTATGCCTCAGTCGGTTGTAAAACTCGAGTAGTCAAGTTTCAGTTTCCTAATGAGCAAGTTTTAGAGTGGAGAAGTAGTTCACCAGTGCCTAAAGGTCGTTTTATTTCATACCTTAAGGCCAGAAAGTTAGTTTCTAAGGAGTGCATCTATCACTTAGTCCGAGTTAATGACTCTAGTGTTGAGACACTGCCTATTCAGTTAGTTCCAGTTGTGAGTGAGTTTCCAGAGGTCTTTCTGGACAATCTTCCTGAAGTCCCTTCTGAGAGAGAAATAGACTTCGGAGTAGATATTCTTTCTGATACTCAACCTATCTTTATTCCACCATATAGAATGGCTCGAGCTGAGTTAAAAGAGTTAAAAGAGCAGTTGAGAGATCTTCTTTATAAGGGTTTCATCCGACCAAGAGTCTCAGCTTGGGGTGACCCTGTCTTATTCGTGAGAAAAAAGATAGTTCCCTTAGGATGTGTATCGATTACCACCAATTGAACAAGGTCACCAATTGATGACCTTTTCGACCAAATTTAGGGTTCCACTTTTTTCTCTAAGATAGATCTCAGATCTGGCTATCATCAGTTGAAAGTGAGAGAAAGTGGCATCCCGAAGATAGTATTCAGGACCCATTATGGTCATTATGAGTTCCTTGTTATGTTCTTTTGTTTGACTAACGCTCCTGTAGCATTAATGGATCTCATGAACAGAGTATTTAAGCAGTATCTGGATATGTTTGTTATTGTATTCATTGATGATATCCTGATTTACTCGAGGAAAGAGGAGGATTATGCCAATCATCTCAGAATAGTCCTCCAAACTCTCAAAGATCAAGAGTTATATGCCAAGTTTTCTAAGTGTGAGTTCTAGCTCGATTCTGTGGTGTTCTTTGGCCACATTGTGTCTGGCGAAGGAATTTGAGTTGACACTCACAAGATTGAAGCAATGCAGAATTGGCCTAGACCCGTGTCTCCAACTGATATAAGGAGTTTCTTCGGGTTGGCTAGTTACTACAGAAGGTTTATCGAGGGGTTCTCATCAATTTCATCCCCATTGACTAAGTTGACTCAGAAAACAGCTAAGTTTCAATGGTCTGAAACTTGTGAGAAAAACTTTCAGGAATTGAAAACTCGGTTAACTACTGCTCTAGTGTTGACCCTTCCAGAAGGAACAAAGGGTTTTGTCGTCTATTGTGATGCGTCAAGAGTTGGACTTGGTTGTGTATTGATGTAGAATGGTAAGGTCATAGCATATGCCTCCAGACAACTTAAGATTCATGAAAAGAACTACCCGACTTATGATATCGAGTTGGCAGCAGTAGTTTTTGCTCTCAAAATATGGCAACACTATCTCTATGGTATTCATGTGGATATGTTCACTGAACACAAAAGTCTCCATTATGTTTTCAGTCGGAAGGAGCTTAATCTCATACAAAGGAGGTGGTTAGAGTTACTCAAGGATTATGACGTAAGTATCCTCTACCACCCCAACAAGGCTAATGTTGTTGCTGATGCTTTGAGCAGGTTATCCATGGGGAGCACTGCTCATTTCAAGGAAGGCAAGAAAGAGTTAGCTAAGGAAGTGCACAGACTTGCACAGTTGGGTGTTTGATTGTTGGATTCCAGTGAAGGTGGAGTTGTTGTGATGAATGGGGCTGAGTCTTCATTAGTAGCAGAGGTAAAGGAGAAGCAAGACAAAGACCCCATTTTTCTTGAATTGAAGGCAAATGTGCATAAGTAGAAAGTGATGGCCTTTGCACAAGGGGGAGATGGTGTGTTGAGATATCAAGGAAGGTTATGTATTCCAAAGGTGGATGATCTCCAAGAGAGGATCATGGAAAAAGCCCACAGCTCCAGATATTCGATCCATCCGGATTCCACAAAGGTGTACCATGACTTGAGAGAAGTCTATTGGTGGAATAGTATGAAGAGCTGTACTGCGGAGTTTATCGCTAAGTGCCCAAATTGCCAGCAAGTCAAGGCTGAGAATTAAAGGCCATGTGGTGTGGCTCAGAATATACTCCTTCCGGAATGAAAGTGGGAGATGATTAATAAAGACTACCAATACAATAGAAGAGTATGCAAACCTGTACATTCGTGAGATAGTTTGACTGCAAGGAGTTTCCTTGTCCATCATCTCAGACAGGGGTGTTTAGTTTACTGCACAGTTTTGGAGGTAGTTTCTGAACGATTTGGGTTCAAAGGTGAAACTTAGTACTGCTTTTCATCCTCGATCTGATGGTCAAGCAGAGTGCACAATTCAGACTTTAGAGGACATGTTAAGAGCATGTGTTCTAGATTTCAAAGGTAATTAGGATGACCACTTTCCTCTTATCGAGTTCATATACAATAATAGTGACCATTTCAGCATTCAGATGCCTTCGTATGAGGCTCTATATGGGCGAAGGTGTAGATCTCCCATTGGCTGGTTTGAGGTTGGTGAATCTGAGTTGATAGGACAAGATTTGGTTCATCAAGCCATGGATAAGGTGAAGACAATTCAAGAGAGATTGAAAACAACGCAGAGTCATCAAAAATCTTATATCGATGTTAGGAGAAGAGATTTGGAGTTTGAGGTTGATGATTGGGTCTATCTGAAGTTTCACCCATGAAGAGTGTTATGAGGTTTGATAAGAAAAGGAAGCTTAGTCCCTGATACATTAGTACTTACCGGATATCCAGGAGAGTTGGCAATGTAGCTTATGAGTTGGAGCTACCGTCAGAGTTAGCAGCAATCCATCCGGTATTTCACATGTCTATGCTAAAGAAATATTTGAGCGATCCTTCACTTATTGTGCCTACCAAGAATATTGGTATCAAGTACATACTATCTTATGAGGAGATTCCCATTCAAATTCTTGATCGTCAGGTTCACAAGTTGAGAACCAAGGAGATTGCATCAGTCAAAGTATTGTGGAGAAGCCAATTTGTTGAGGAGGCTACTTGGGAAGCCGAGGAGGATATGAGGAAGAGATACCCTCATCTTTTTTCCTCCTAATCAATTCCAGACCAAGGTACAAACTTTTTGTAAAGTACTCTTTAAGTTGATATGTTGAAGTTGTACTATTTGCATGTTTTGTCCTTCTGTTGGGTTGTTAGACACTTCCCACCCCTGTCATGCTTATTTTTATCTCATTCGAGGATGAATGTTCCCAAGGGGGAGATATTGAAACACACCTTACTTCGATAAGGGCTAAAGAGGGATCCGTACAAGTCACCATCAGTTTTTAAGTTTTGGATCAACTTCAAATGATCATATATCTCAGTTCATAATGAATTAGGTGGCCCATGACCTATCCAATTAAAGGTCTTTGTGTCATCTTTCCAACGCCACTAGGTTTGCTTTATTTCAAGTTCGGAGTAGAGAGATATGCTTGTTTTAGTGAACCTTCCATTTAAGGAATCTCGTAAGATTTTCTAGAGGGGTAGTTTGGTCTTTTCCCACTCCATCTAAGCCTAGACCACATTCTTTTCACCTAATTATTGGTCTAATCAGCGTTAAAAACTTCTTTTCACGTTCTTTAACACTTAGAGAAACTAGAGCAAGGTTCCAAGAGGACAAAAAGTTAGGGTTCAAGCGTTCTTCAAGTTTTCATCGATTTCACCAAGATTCTTTGTTCTTTCCAGGTATGTAAGGCTATCATAGTGTTGGACTAGTTCGTCCTCACGCCCTACATCTAAATTCGGTCAGAAATTGTCACATTTAAAAATTTCATTCGTAGTTCTTAATAATTGAGATTTTGAATCTTGTTTCTTGTGAATCTTATAGTTGTTCATGCTTCGTATCACATGAAGCCTATTGATGGAGTAAAGTTATGTTTTCAAAAGGAATTATGCGAAAGATCTCATGTATTGATGTTGGGTTTGAAAAACTAGTAGAGTTTAGGAACAATTTCCCAATTCTAAACTAATTTGGGGTCCTAATTTAACTTGAAAATTCAACGGGAAAGCTGAGGAATGCCTGGGGCAGCGTGTTAGGGATACCCCAGGCTTGGCCTTCAGTAGTTTGCGCCAGTAGTGCGCCCCAACTTGACTTTTAAAGTTTGGGGCCTAGCGCCCAGCGCCAGCAGTTCACCAGGGGTCGCTAGGGTCAACTTCTCCTTTGTTCATCCAGGCATGTTCCTTTAAGTTGTGGCTACGCTTTCCTTCTCTGTATTAACTCCTATAGGCTTCATTTACCTTTGAAAATTCATGCATTATCCTACTCACTTGTCTTAATGCATTTTCAAAACTAAAGTGAGTTTAAGAGAAAAGTTCAAAAGCTTTTATTCAGTTCTTATTGAGAAAGAAAATATGAGTTTTGAGAAAAAATTTATACATGATTGAGAAAGAAAATAAGGGAACTAAGTATTCACAAATGTAACATTTTTACATTGAGAAAAGAGAATCTTTGATTTCTAAAAAGAGTTTATGAGTTCAGAGATATTTTGTAACACCCCAGATTCGAAAAGAACGAAAATTTAAAACTTTTGAAAAATAAGTGTGACCCACGACTTGACCTACTGTCCGTTGGTTGACTTACCAACCGTAGGTCAAGAAGAGGTGGGGGTCAAAGGTGCTACTGCCTAAGGAAAAAAATTTGTGAAATTTTTAAGGTTCAACAAGAGTGACCTACGGTTGGTCACCTACGGTCAGTAGGTTGACCTACCAACCGTAGGTCATGTGGTAGGTGAGGGGTTTCGAGATTCTTTTATAGGGATCATTTGGTCTTTTCACCCAATGGCTTATTTACTTAATTAGGACGATTCTTTACCCTTCCTAACACTATATAAGCCCTTTTAATCCTAAAATCTACACTTTCCAAATCATTCCCCAAACCCTCCTCTCCTAAATATTTCTCTCTCTAGAAGTTAGAAGAAGAAGAAGAGGTCAAGTTAGGGTTGAAGAAATCAAGCTTCCATTCATCAATTGCTTAAGGGCAAGGTATGATAGTTTTCATCCATGGATCCCTTTCCTCCATGGAGTCCTAAAATCTTCAATGTTCAAGTATCAAATTCCCAATTTGATTTAAGGGTTTTCTTCTATGATGTGGGTTCTTTCAATTATGATCAAATTACTTTCAATTATGATTTTCTAAGTATGAATTGAGTTGAATTGCATGTTTTAATATGAATCCCCATGAACCCATGTGAATCCCCCCAATTTTGAGATTTATGAATTGATGATGCGTTGGGGAATGAACCCATGTGATCTCCTCCCCAAACACTAGCTGGCAAGCTTAGGTGGCGGAATTAGTGTCATGTGGCCCATCACTGTTGTTAACTCTTGAGGGTATTTGTGGTCTCTTAAGATAATGCAGGGGCCATTTTTTATTCCAAAATGTAACGGAGGGTATAAGTGGTCTATTTAACATAGTTCAAGAGTAATTTTGACCGTTTTCCGTTATATATATATAGAGAGAGATTTGAAATTTCATGATTTAATGTTTTTGGGCATAATGAAAGGTTTTATGAATGAAAATTATTTTTAAAGTCGTTACCTTATGCTAGGAATCTATTTCATCTTTTTTACATGTCGCAAGTCAATGTCTTGTTAGTTAGTTCGCTCGAGAAAGTTAAGACATCGAGTGCAGGTTTCGGTCAGGCCCAGGTTCACGACGTAATACTATCTCCACATAATGCCTTGACAAGCTATTTTGTAGGAGATAAAAATATTTGGTTTGATGTATCCACATTCAAATCTTAAGATCATGAAGCTTTACCATTTACATCTACACTTTACCATTAAAGACCTTCCCAAAATAAGATTTTACCCATGCTTTAGCACTTGCCTTCGTATTTTCATCAGGAATTTCAGTTACTTTTTGTACTTGAATGTGATCCTTCTCCTTTGTAATGCCTTTCTTGCTTTGTGCTATACCAGCATCTACAACATTCTTAATACTGATATCTTCATCTGCTTGATTTGCTAATGCATCAAATTTCTTATGCACATGCACCTCATTGTAAGAAGACTGACTCTGCCCCCTGTTATCAAATATCTTTTCATCCCCAGAATCTGAAAGTCATCATACTAAAACTATTACTACAACTGTCTAAGAATATCAACTAATAAGTGATAAATAATAAATAAGGGATCTCAATATCTGGGAGAAAGTAGACATCAAAAACGAGGAAGATCTATGGCAGCCTAGACGGAAATAGCTCACCCTCAGATCTGACGTAAGCACAACTATATATGGGGTCGTGTAGACGTTCTTGGATCACAGTCTGAACTCAAAAGAAAGTGCAAGAGTAGTGATCAAAGTTTTATTCAACCTATAAATGATCATATGCATGTAGTATAGTATGAAAAAAAACATTTAAAACATTTTTACTACCTATAACTATGATATCAGGGTGTTATTTCAATGAGATTGTTAGATTACTTTTGTCGCAATTAAACTCAGGATTATAGCAGAAGCCACACACTTACCTTCCATAGGAAAAATGATAATAAAATACTTGAAAACGAGGTGTTTCAAATTAGATGTTGAGTTTATGTTTTATGAATTGACGGTGTAAAAATTATTGAATTACAAGGGTCTAGTCTCTGATTCACCCCCAAAATTCACCGACTCCAATTTATGTTCCTCTGTATAATTCGGAAGTACTGTTTGTAACAATTTATTGTAGTACATATAGTAGAAACTAGAATGAAATATAACCCGAATCACCAAATTTAGTATTTAATAAGACAACCCCCAACCCGGCCTGCAGTAGATTTTCAAGAAAGTTGTTTCAACCCTTCCCATACCCCCATAAGGTTGAACCCGCACTATTCCATTGTCATCCCTAATTGCAACTGCTGATTTGTTGCAACTTACAATTCCATTCAAACATCCTTCAAAATTTCCCTCAACCAAATAGCCTAATCTGTTGTTGTAGATGCTGCTACATACTCTGTCTCTGCAATGGATTGTGCTACTATTTCTTGCTTCTTTGAATTTTAAGAAAACACACTAGAACCCAATGAAAAACATAGATAGTAGTGCTCTTGATATCGTCAATATTTTCAGCTCAACAACTATCAACAAAGCCAAGCCAAGCAAAGCACCTTCTTCAACTGGTCTAGAACCATATTCCAAGTTGTATATTTAAGTACCTAAGCACTCTTTTGGCAACTGCAAAATGAATGTCATTGGGACTTCGCATAAATCTTGAGAGTAAACTAGCTGCTAGCATCATTAGATCAGGTCTTGAAGCCGTCAAGTACAAGAGACTTCCAATCAAACTTCTATAAAACAAAGCATCAAACTTTTCAGCTTCATCTTCCTTAGAAAATTTGGTATACAAAATCAATGGTGTAGGAACTGTTTTGCAATTTGCATTCTGAAATTTTTCAGAATCATCAAGATATACTTTTTCTGATTGATATACTTCCAACCCCAAAAAATACTTCATCAGAAGCAACTCTTGCGCATCACTGCCTGTAACAAGTAAATCCTAACTTCACTTGGAACCTGCTTCAACCCATTTAAATCTTTTTGAAGCTTATACACCTTGCCTTCACTTCCTTGAACAAACAAAACTTTCGGGTTGAGCTACATAAATCTCCTCTTCTAGAAAACCATTCAAGAACATTTACTTGCACTTACATTTTTAGTACTTGACAATCGTCAGTGTATATACAACTTAAACTTTGACTGATGCTGATAAACAGAGAGATCAAATTTAAGTTTGGGTATTATATGCACTTATGGTGTAAACACTGTTGAATTATTAGGATCTGGTCTTTCATTCACCTGCAAAATTCTCCAGTCCAACTGACCATTCCAATTATTAAAATAGTTGAATATATCAATCGGAAGAAACGGATAAATCAAACTATGAAGTAAAGGCAAACAGAAAGTAAAATAGTGCAGCTAAACACTTTTGTAATATTTCTTAATTCTATTCAAGCATTCTAAACATATTAAAGGCTATTCAAATCTGAAATCACAAAATGAGGGAAATGCAACACTCTGAAGTACAAACAATACATGTCTCTGGGAAGTACGAATGACTAAAGACACCAGGTAAACAAAAAGTAACAAATTTAAGGTAAGCAAAAAGTAACTTGCAGCTCAGAAAGAACACCACCGGCAGAGATGCTAACTTCTATGATTCTAGAAATGTGTTCTTGATTTTGTTAAGCCTCTTGACTACATCTTTCATGGTTATCCTTGATTCTGGAATTTCCTTTGTGCAATCTAAAGCCAGTTCCATCATGGAGGCGATGCAGCTTTCACTTTTAGAAGTGATTTGTTCTTCCTCAGAAAAAAGATTGACATCCACAACATCCATCATAGTCCCTGAAAATGATTGTGTTACCCACTTTCTCAAGTCAAGATTTTCATTGCATATCTCTTCATCTATTGGCCTTCTTTTGGTCAAAACCTCCATCAGCATGATGCCATAACTATAAACATCACCATTAGCGGACACTATTCCCTCCGAGCTATATTCTTTAAAAAAGGATCGAAGAAAAGTTACTCAATTGAAATACTACAATAATTCTACATAAATAAAGACTTGATTTTTTAATTTCTAGAATTTGGAGATGCTTAATTATGATAAGAAAAAATCAAAGAGAGTAGATTTATTATACCTGGTGCAATGTATCCAAGAGTGCCCAATGTCTCAGTATAAGCAATGGACGCATATGGCTAAAATTTTATAGATTCCAAAATCACAAACATGAGCCACCATATTTTCATCCAAAAGAACATTTGCTGGCTTTAGGTCACAATGAACTATCGAAGTGACATGACTATGATGTAGATAGTCAATTGCCATGGTTGCATCAAGCATTACAGTGACTCTTTGATGAAGATTCAAGTGACGATCTTATTTGTACAACCAATTCTCAAGACTTCCATTGGGCATAAATTGCATAACAAAGGCTCTTATATAGTCACAAGAACATGTAGTAATAATTGGAACAAGATTTCTGTGTCTAACATTTCTCGTCACTTCGCATTCGGTATCAAACCTTTTGCATACTTGCTCATTTTCCAAATCCAAAACCTTTACTTCCACTACACTTCCACCAGATAATGTGCCTTTGTACACTTGTGGGGTCCATCCCCATGTGCCAAACTTTGATAAATCTCATAATTTCAAAAGTTGGCAAGATTTGGAAGAAATATTATACATAAAGTTTTATTTTTTTATGGTCATTGATGTCATCACTTACATCATCATGGACCATTTTTTCTCTATAAAAGGGCCATCAACTCTTCATTCTCAAACACACCAAGATAGAGAGAAAAATCATTTTGAGAGCAAAGTGAGGTATACCATAGACTAAACAAGAAAATAGTCTGTAAAGAAAAATAGAGTGTGAGCAATATTTTAGTAAGGTGGTAAATCAAAAGAGTGTTATTCCTTTTGAGTGTGTAGTAGTCACTTTGAGTGTTGTACTCGTGACTACACAGTATAAAAATTTCTTGCTATAATAATATCAATTGCTCCTCTTGGCTCGTGATTTTTTCCCTTATTTAGAAGGGTTTCCACGTAAAATTCTTGGTGTCATTATTTTCCCATTTTATTTTCACTATTTTGGCCATATATATTTTTGTGTTGGTCCGCGTTTTCCCAACAAAACTGAGCTAGAACTTCCCACACCAACTAAATTGGATTCATCAAAATTATTTGTCGCTTGTTGAATCTCATGATAAGTAATCAATTGATGAATTTTGATCTCCAGAGCCTTCTCCACATCTTTGGACTTTCCTTTCTTTTGTTGTTTCATTATCCAGATTGAAACAAACAAGAATATTAGAAAGGATGAAATAACCACTGGAGAAACAATTTTTAGCACAACCTCCTTAAGCTTTGATTGTTGTCCAGGATTAGTGATAGCACAAGCAGGAATCTCCGATATGTGCACTCCACATAGACCTTTGTTCCCGAGAAATGATTGCAGAGTGGAATTTGCAAATACACCGCCACTGGGTATTTCACCTTCTAAATCATTAAATGAAACATTGATGCTTTTAAGGGATGAGAGTTTTTCCAAAGACATAGGAATAGTACCTGACAATGCATTTAAAGACAAATTCAAGAATTCCAAGCTTATCAAGTTGGCAAAGGATAATGGAATTTTGCCAAAAAATGAATTGTTCGACAGGTCAAGAGACTGCAGGTTTTGGAGTTCCCTGAATCTGCTTGTTATCATGCCTGAAAAGTGGTTACTGGAAAGATGTAGTTCTACAATGGCCTTCAGTCCTCCAATATCCTCGGGAACTTTTCCCTCTATTGAATTCTGTGACACGTCTAAATAGAGAAGGCTACTCATCTCCCAAAGGCTCAAGGGAAATTTTGATGAAAATTTATTAGAACCCAAATAAAGCTTTTGAAGCATGCTAAGATTACCTAAGCATTCTGGAATTAATCCAGATAGCTCATTATCATTCAGACCTAATTCAACCAAATTAGATAAATAGCATACCGCCTCTGGAATATGTTGCTCCAATTTATTATTAGATAGATACAGCCCTTGAAGTTGTTTAAGCTTACCAATCTCAGACGGAATATTCCCTACCAAGTTGTTGTCTTCAAAGTATAAGGCTGTAAGACCGCTTATGTTGCCTATACTTATGGGGATGAGGCCGTTGATGTGTGCATATACTATTTCAAAGTTTTCAACAGTAGATGAAAGATTCCCAATAGAATTGGGAAGAATGCCATTCAATGGATTGTTACCTACTTGTAAATATCTCAACATCCTACACGTCCGCCAAAGAATTGAAAAATCGCAACTCATGCTCTCTTGGTTCATTGGTAAGTTGATTAGTATGTAGGAACAGTAATCGCAGCTCACGAAGATTACCTAAATTAGTAGGAATAGCGCCTGTGAGAAAGTTTTGTGCTAGCACCAGTGTCTCAATCTTGGAAGCATTTGTTATGAACAATGGAATTTCCCCTTTGATCTGATTGGCTCCCAACTCAAGTACTTTAAGGTTTCGAAGATGAAGACCTGTAGTGGCTGGAATTCTACCCGAGAGGTTATTGAAATTGAAATCAATGATTTCCAAAGAAGATATGTTGAAAATAGCCTCTAGAATTTGACCAATAAGATTATAATTAATGTTAAAGCTTAATTGCCTCAAATTTGATAGCTTCCCTAATTCTGGGGGAATTTGCCCCACTATGCGATTGTTTCCACAATAAAGATATTGCAGAGTGGAAATATTTCCCAATGAAGTGGGAATAGACCCTTTTATTGTATTATCACCAGTAAGAAACTGCTCGAGTTTGGATAAACAACCAATATTTTTGGGTATTTCTCCGGTTATGTTGTTGAAAGATATGGACAAAATTTTGAGCTCTGTGAGTTGGCATATGTTCGAAGGAATTCAGCCAGAAATTTGGTTGTCAGATATATCTAAAAACTCTAGATTTGACACAATGTTTCTTTCAATAAGCAAGAGAGGACCAGAAAAGCTATTGATTCCAAGAGATAGGAAACGAAGCGACGAGATATTAAACAGTGTTGCAGAAATGAAACCTGTTAATTGATTATCGACCAAGGACAAAAATGCAAGCTGTCTCAGACTACCAATTTCCTGTGGAATGTTGCCGCCAACTCTATTCCCATACAAACTGATGCTCAGCAACTTTGTGGCATTTCCAATAGAAGGAGGGATTATACCCGTGAGGCTATTGTTCCTGAGATTTAAGACTCTGAGTTCCGGTACATACCATGGCCCTTTCCACATTTCACTACCGAGTTTATTGAAGCCCAATGAAATGACTTGAACTCTCCGGTGTTGAAATAGACTTGTTGGAATACTTCCTTCTAGCTGATTGTTTTGAACACTAATCACTCGCAAGCAAGGCAAGTGCCCAAGTCAGTAAGGGATCCCAACATGGAAGTTGTTGTTCCCAAGATTGAGAACACTGAGGAAGGACAAATTAGCCAAAGACAGGGATATTGTGCCTTGAAGTTGCAAATTAGGAAGAGTCAAGGCCACAACCCTTTGGCTTTTTGGAGTGCAAGTGACACCAAACCAAGAGCAAAAAGAAGTATTGTTGGTCCAATTGTTGGCCAAAAAATGAAATAAGATTTTGGAAAGCTAGTAGAGCTTGTTGGTCTGTCTCATTGGAGGTTGCAAATGACACACAAAATTGAAGTAGAAAGAGAAGAATAAATAAGAAAATGTGCTTCTCCATATGATATAGAATGTTTCTCAAGAGGATTAGTTTTTGTGTGTGGTATTGCCAATGATCAAAGTTACTCCACTATATATATAACACCAAAACAAATAAAATGTTGAAAAGTATACACTATAATTTCCAAAATGTGAAAACAGATTTTTATGCAGAGGAGGAAAATAAGTAACAAACAGATTAATTAATGTGAAGACAGATTAAAAAGAGGAAAATAAGTAGCCAAAAGACAAAAGAATTTGTCCATTTTTCTTATTGATAATTGACACTAGTTGGGTTTTGTTTCACAAAACGAAATAAAAAGTCATGATAGAAACAAGAAATGTTGCTATCAATTTTCATTATATTTTTAAGAGCCAAGTATGTGTTACACGTAAAAGAAAATAAAACACAACACACATTCACTATAATTAGCCAAAATAGAAGAAACTTTCAGGTGTTCTCTCATAGAAAATAAAACATGACACACACTACACGTGTTGTCATATGTAATTTGACATATACATATTTTTCATTATTTTTTTAAAATTCCGAAATATATTACATTTAACCAAATTCAAATGAAAAAGGCAATTGTTATTGTATGCATTCACATCCTTTTTGTCAATTACGTACATAAGTGTGGCAACAGCGAAAGCTGATGTTTAGTTGATTATTCTTTTTCAACCTCCACATATTTTATTTTTGGCAAAATACATAAACAAATATTTTAATTTGCCTCATTTGATTAATGTTTGTCTAAGTATTTGTCTTTATTTTTTATGTATTTTGTATATTTCATAAAACATAATACAGAAATAGACATTTTAACGTGATTATACTAACAGTTAAACACCTCAACTTTCATTATAACCATCTAATATTTAATCTTTATTTAAATTGGCCTCATAAAGACACTCATCCGAAATGTCTAATGCGTGAATTGCACTTGGCAATGATAAGGCAAAGTAATAAATAAAAGAAATTATTTTTTTATGAATAAATTGTCATATATGAATACTTTTTAATAAGGGATATTCAAGTTCATTATTATATGGACAACCATTTCTTCAGCTAAGTCGGGGGGGATAAAAAGAAAAGCTGATGAGGTAATTTATAAGGTTATATGGTATTATTAGAATTAAAAATTAGTTTTAGATTTTTTTTTCTAATTTAACGAGTTTGTTAACTAAAAATATAATCATGCTTTAGATAGACGATATAAATGCATCCCTTTTTATATCACCTCTAAATTTGAGAACTAGGCTAATTTTAAGTTGCATCAGGCAGGACTCGTTCCGATAGTGCGTCCCAGTATATTTTTGTTGTTCTTTTGTATACATTTCATTTCATTAAAACCCTCTGTTGGTAACCACTTTAAATCCTTTTTATACATCCCTTTACAGATTCATGTATATTCACGTTATTTTTAATACCATGTATGATAATATTCATAATCTTCAATACTCCGTATTTTTATGATAATTCTTCATATTTCTATTAAAAAATTACACTACATAAATATAATTTTTATTTATGAATTTGACTAATTCTTATGTTTATTTATATTTTGCTTTCTTTACTACTAAATTACATATTTTTAATTATATATTTTTTTAGTCACTTGAAGCTTGTATTTTATATATCAATTAAAATAAAGATAACTTTTTTATTTTACAATTTAAAAGTGATATGTGCTTAAATAAAGTGATATAAATAATAAATTTTCTTTTACTTAAAGAAATTTGAGATGAAAATTCTAATTTTAAGTTAAATAAGATGAAAGTTTTAGTTTTAAGAATGAATAATTAAAACTTACAAAGAAAATATATAAAGCTAAATAAAGTGGAAGATATTTTTGTAAAAAAACAACTTGCTCTTAAAATTTATGTAATATATATTATTTTAAATACAACAAACCAAACCGTCAATAAGAAATGAAGGAAAATATTTAATTTATAAACTCAAAAGTTCTTCAATCTTACTTCAAGTTCTATCAATTCTATATATTTCTGTGTGTCTTTCTATATATTAAAAACTAACTAGTAACATCCCTATTTATAGAAGTAAAAACCAAATTAAACTAAGACTAGGAAACTATAAAACTAACAAATTCTAATTAAACATAAATAAGTAAATACCATAAATAACAAATCCTAAATAATTTAGGATTCCTACTCCAACTTTGAATTATTATTTCCAACATTCTCCCCTAATTCAAAGTTGTATACTCTTGCTTTTTTCTTTTTGTCATTGTTGTTGTATTGAAAAACACTTCTCTTCGATCTTCAGTTTCATTCTTGTTATTGTTGTTATATTGGAGAACTTCTCTTCAATCTTCAATTTTTGGAGTACTCTTCAATCTTCAATTGTTGGAGTTGTTCTCTTCAATCCTCATTTATTTTTTTCTTGGTTGTGTCGGATCACTTTCTCTCTAACTTACAATGTTTTTTTTCTTGGTTGTGTTGGAACACTTCTCTCCAACTTCCAAGTGTTGGAGCACTTTCTCTCCAACTCACGATATTTTTTCTCTTGATTGTGTGGGAGCACTTCTCTCCAACTTCCAAGGTTGATGCCCTTCCCACAAATGTTTTTTCTTTTTGTTTTTTGTTTTGTTTTTGGTGTTGTTGCACTTCTCTCCAACTTACGATATTTTTTCTCTTGGTTGTATTGGAGCACTTCTTTCCAACTTCCAAGGTTGATGCCCTTCCCACCAATGCCTTTTCTTCTTTTTTTCTTTTTTTTTGGGTGTTGGAGCACTCTCTCTCCAACTCTTGTGGATGCCCTTCCCATCAACTCCTTTTCTTTTTGTATTTTTTTTTTTTTTTGGTGTTGGAGCACTCTCTCTCCAACTCTCGTTGATGCCCTTCCCATCAACTCCTTTTCTTTTTGTGTTTCTCTAACTTTTAATCTAGAGAAGAGTTTCTCTCTCTTGTGCTTGGTTGCACTTCTTTAAATCTGCAATATTTTGTAAGTCTTTCTTCCTAGCATGTTATTCATGCATATATCATTCGTCTGACGTTTATCGGCATAATCATTGCCAGACGGACGGCATATATTGGTCATAGCCACCCGCCGACAGTGATAATTCTTAGATCTGCTACCAGGATCGTAGAAGCTCTGATACCAATTTGAAGGAAAATATTTTATTTATAAACTCAAAAGTTCTTGAATCTTACTTCAAGTTCTATCTATTCTATATATTTCTGTGTGTCTTTCTATATATTAAAAACTAACTAGTAACATAGATGTAAAAACCAAATTAAACTAAGAGTAGAAAACTATAAAACTAACAAATTCTAATTAAATATAAATAAGTAAATACCATAAATAACAAATCCTAAATAATTTAGGATTCTACTCCAACTTTGAATTATTATTTCCAACAAGAAATAATCTCAAGTTCTCAATATAACTTACCACATCGTAACTAATTCAAACATAGTTATCACATTATATCTCATCATAACGTGTATTAAACCAAACGACCCCTTAATGGTTGGATAAGTTATTTCATATACATGATGGTATAACTTATTTCAGTATAATTAATTTCAAAATAACTAGTTTCCAGTCAAATGAACGCTTATGAGTCGTTTGATGTGAAGTATAAGATATGATAATTTCAAAAATAAAATGCAGGATAATTTTATCCAGCGTTTGATTGGAGGTTCTGAATATGAAAGACATGGAAGTTATGAATATGAAATATGAGTTTGTTTTATCTCTGTCTTTCATCTTCTACAACGGTAAAGATACAGTTGATGTTTTTTTATATTCCTTAGTTCACACTATATAAATGCATATCAATTTGTTTCCTTTGTATCGCATTTCTCTTTCTTTAATTTTTTCAACTTGACATACTACCATCAGTAATATCATAGGTTAACTTTTTACCTTATCTTCATCTTCTTCTTTTTTTATACTTCTGTTGTGAATCTTCATTATTTACTGATGTCTGATTCATATATATTTTATGAATTGTTTTGTGTATGTGGGCTAATGTGTACTGGTTAGCTTTCTTCTTTAACAATAATAATAATAATAATAATAAGGGACAAACGTGCGACGGATGTTCCCAGAGACTAGTCTCCTTATAAGCATTAGTTGGTAACCAAATACTAACATGAAGTTTAAAATCATTGATTGTGTAAAAAAAGGTCTTTACATTGTTGGTGATCCATTATTACCCTCTTGAATATGTATAAAACTTAAATCCTTTTAATTAGCCAAAGTAATAAGTGCCCAGATTCTTTTTTTGTTAGACTCTACAGTCTGGTCCTTGTCTTTGTCAAGGTTTGATTGCTATCTAAGTCTCATTTTGGCCGCCTAAGGATAAAATTTGCGAAGGTCTTTTTTTGGACAAATTATTTATCAAGGAGGAGATATCCTTTCCATATTTTTCGATATGGATTTCTAAGTTACTGAGAGACGTGTTTTTCTTGGTTAACAACAAGAGGGGTGATCTAGATGGATGATAATATAATGAGGAGGAGAATTACTTATGTTGGCTGGTGTTTTATGTGTAAGGGATCAAGTGAAGACGCGAATCATCTTCCAAATTGTGCGACAACTTCTCGGTTATGGTGGAAAATGTGGTGTTCATTTGGTACATTTTGGGTGATGCCTGTCACTGTATAAGAAATGTTGTTCAATTGAAATGGCGGAAGATGAAGGAGGAGACACAAGGCGTGGAAGGTATGCTCCATTCGCGCTTATGTGTGTTATTTGGAGAGTGATAAATAGGAGAACTTTTGAAAGGATAGAGTGTAATTTTGCACAGTTAAGGAACAGGTCGTCCCTTGTTGCTTTTGGTGCACCCATGAAGTTCCTGTATTATAGAAGATTGAGTTTCATTTGTAGAGAACCATATGTTTTTGTATATATTTTCTACTTTCGGTATACTACTTTTATGTCGTTCTTTTGCCCAACTATCAATAAAGTTTTATTACTTATTCCAAAAATGTAGAGCACCTTTAGTACTAAAGAAACCACTAATTTGTTTGAAAAGAAAATGATGTGGTTATTAGTAATTTGTGCCATATATGCATGTGAGGATTCATATAGCTGACTTCAACTATCCTGTGATTGAGGCATAATAATTGTAGTTGTCATTGTTTTGACAAGCCGAAGATACGGAAGAAAAGGAAAGAGCAGCCTATTGCCTGTCACGACCTAAAGTACCCCCTAGACGTGACATGTCGTATAGGACCCCGAGAGGTCCCACACAAGCCACTTAGCATACATCATACAACATAATAGAATTTAAAGAGTTCAAAAGACAGTTTTAGATCATAAGAGTTTGACAAAAAGTAGCGGAAGTCTAACATAGTCTCATAGCCATCTAGTACATCAAAGAGTGATTGGGACGTAACCCATGCATCACTTATAATATCCAAAAAGAGAAGACATAAAGCTAAAAATGACATCATCCTCGAATGTATGAGGACTCACCAAGTCTTCGAAATCTCTAAGTACTCGCAAGCCACGAACGGAAGGAGAAGAGTCGTCACGCCCTACATTATGAGACAATGTAGGCACAAGTACGCGCTAGCACATGAAACGTACTAAGTATGAGGGGAATGCAATAAAACATGAGACGTGATCATAAGGGGACATAATTGAAAGCATGGAATGCATGACCAAGTTAAAACATAGTAAAATCATTTAAGAAGATTCATAAATCATGAACACGGTCAATGCATCTATAAATCATAAAGAAAACTTCATAAAACATTGTAATTATCTTAGTTCATTTTGTGGGAAATGAGCCTTAACCGACATAGACCATGTGAGCTATAACATGAAATCTGGTGTCCTCCCCACACCGAAAAGGGGTTGTCCTACTTGCCAAGGTAAGGACCATGAACTTCTAGCTTAAGTGGATCCACTAGCTAATGTCTATCTAAGACAAACCTATGGTGGCACATAGTTATGGGATAAGAAGATTGCTACTAGAAACCCGACCTCAACTATGGGAGAGCTTCCATCTTGGTATCCTCTCGATGCTAAGCATAAATCCCACGGAATTAGTCATTAATCATATTCATCTTATTATCCATGGAAAGGCACAACTAGAGTTACCAATCCAAGCTAAAGTCATGTTTATAGACGTTTCATCTTCCATGGACTAGTCCAAGCTTACGTCATTTAGAATAGCTCCTTAGACCATGCGTGAGAAAACCTTTCACCATCCACATGATCTTTTCATAATATCTTTATAAGGCCCATAGTCATTAACTTCATACTAGAAGTGTCATACTACTAATGGAAATAGTTTTAAAAGCGTGATCTATAATCATTGATGGCATAACCGGCTACCATACTAATCAAGACCTGATTTCAGAAAATAGCCCAAAAACATTGATGGCAAATCTAGATGTCATTCATATCATGTGGTCAAGCTTCATAGAACATATAGATACCTTCATCCATAAACTTACTTGAGTCATAAACATTGCTTTCATAAAAACATTCATGATTTCATAAAACACATTCATAATTTTAAGCTTCTTCATAAATTCATGTAAATTAGGGTTCATAGTCAAAATTCGTAGATCAATGTATGGGTTCACATGGAATTACTTGAAAATCATGCAATTAAGTCCAAATCATCAAAATAAGATCATAATAATGTAATTGAATCCATACAAATAGAACCCATGAGGAATTGAGTGAAAACCTAATCAAATCTTGGGAAATCGAATTGGAGAATTGAAGAAACTTTGGGGCCTCAATGGGTGAATGGAACCCATTGATGAACTCCCTACATACCTTGATTGAAGCCCTAAGCAATGATGAAGAAAGGAGACTTGAACTTGAAGAACCCTAGCTTCTTCTTCCTCCTTGATCTAGAGAGAAGATTTTTGGAGAGGATGAATTTGGTCAAGTTTAGGGGATTTAGGAGAATGAATTGAAATTGATAGTTATTGGGCTTAATTCACTTATATTAGTCTTGAAATAGGGTTTAAAACTATGTAGTTTGGGTACCAAACATTTTGGGAAAAGACCACATGACCCTAACTTAAAAACTGACAAAATGCCTCTCTAGAAGGGTTTCACGAGCCGTCATGATCACTACGGCTCGTCTAGCAGGTCATGAAGATTCACCTGCCTGACAGAGCTTTACTAAAATGCACATAACTTTTTACTCTGAACTTCAAATGGAGCAAACTCAGAGGCGTTGGAAAGAGGACTCAAAGCTCTTTAATTTGATAGGTTATGAGCCGTCTAATTCATTTTGTGATAAAAAATATGATCATTTGAAGTGGACCCTAAACTCTAAGTCTGACAAGTCTCCTTCACGGACCGTTTAGACGTTTGTGGTCCTCAATAGTGACTTGAGGTTAAACCCTTTCTAACTGGGTGACTTGACAACCCACTAGACGGGCTGTCTAGGTCACCACGGGCCGTTTGGGGCACTGTCTAGGTGACCCTTGCCTGGGGCAGGTTCTGGAAAAAGTTCACAAGCCCTTTAATGGGCCATGGTCCCCTTCATGAACCGTCTAGGGTGTCGTGAAGGGTCCATGGTTCATTTTGGGTTTGTGGACCTTTCCCGTTTTCCCTTTTTAGCCCTTTTCAAATCTGAGGTGTTACATTACCAATTTGATAGCTCTTAGAAAAAGAGCTTCACCATGCATCAAAGTGCCAAATCTACAAATTACATCATTTCCAAGTTACAGCCAATTAACAGTTATCTTTTTGGTGTTTTGTAGAAAACTGATGACAACTTAAATTTGTTACTAATTTATTCATGTACAAATAATCAATTAGCAAGCACAAGTAATTTAAAGAACGATAAATACAAGCTACTCCTTGTTAGAAAATGAGATATTTCTAGATAGTCTTTTGTTTAATGGATCATTTTTAAATATTATGTTTAGTTTGTAAAGGAAATGTAGTTCTTGTTTTATGGAATATGTTTGTAAGAAAGTCAATAGTGTTTGGATAGGTATGGTCATCTACTAACTTTGGAAAAGCTTATATAATTATATGTGTATGCCTTTTGAAATCTGAGATGAATGAAAAAAACACTTCTGCTGAACCTTATCTTTTTCTTTCAAGTTTCTAATACTAACAGTGGTATCAGAGCCTTTCTTCTTGAGGGATCCGTGAAGGCAAAGAGATAAGTTTTTTCTTCAGTTCTTCTAAGGTGAGTGAGCTGAGCAGCAGTAACATGGCATCCACCAGCTTCTTGGATATAGGCTTTCCTATGTTTACATGAGAAAATTATCACATATGGGTGATAAAGATGAAAGCTTATCTCAAAGCTCTTAGTATATAGGAAACAATTGAAAGTGAAGATGATCCTCCTCTACTTGGACCAAATCCAACAGTTTAAAGTGAAGATGAAGGCTTATCTCAAAGCAACAACCTAAAACAGTGTGGCATACTTATAAAGTATAAAGCTGCTAGCGGAATGAAATGAACGACGTATTTTATTGATCGTAGACTAAGTATATGTAGATTCTATATAGCTTCTACATCAAAGAGATAAACTAAGAAAAAGGTAAGACTTATCTATAACCTAAATACAAGGAGGAGGTTACAAAAGAGTCCTAAAGAGCAGGCACTACTAAATCTGATCTGTTATTACACCCCCGCAAGTTGGTGGTGTCAACAACACCCAACTTGGAAAATTGTTGGACAAAAGAAGCTTTTGGAAGAGGTTTTGTGAGTATGTCTGCCACTTGATTAGCTAAGTGAAGGCGGTGAACTTCAATATCCTTGTTCTGAACTTGTTCACGAACAAAGTGAAAATCAATGGTTACATGTTTCATCCTACAATGAAAAACCGGATTGGAACAAATGTAAGTGGTGCTGATGTTGTCACAGAAAACCTGTGGGACTCCCTTAAGTGAAAGGCGAAGTTGTTGAAGAAGATTTGTGAGCCAGTTAGTTTCTACAATAGCAGCAGCCACAGCTCTATACTCGGCTTCTGTAGAGGACTGAGATACGGAGCATTATTTTTTGGAGGACCAGGAAATTGGTATGTTGCCCAGGAAAGTAATATAGGCAAAGGTAGAAGTGCCATCATTTGAATCACCAGCCCAATCTGAATCTGAATAAATAGCCAAACGAAAACATGGAGCTTTGGCAATCTGTATGCCATATTGGCAGGTGTGACGAAGATAATGGAGTAATCGCTTGACTGATTTTCAGTGAGAGTGGCATGGATTGTGCATAAGCTGAGAGAGCTTGCTAACTGTGAAGGCAATATCAGGACGTGTAAAGGATAAGTAGTGCAATTCTCCAATTGCCCGCCTATAAAGAGTACCATCAGCCGGAGGATCACTCACTGAAGCTGTGAAAATGGTAGTTGAGGTCATAGGTGTAGGAGCTCCTTTACTGCCTAGCATGCCAAAATCGTCTAAAAGATCCATAATATACTTGTGCTGGGACAAAACAAGACCAGAAGTAGAAGAGATAACCTCAACACCCAAAAAATAATGGAGCTGTCCAAGGTCCTTCAAGGAGAAGAGAGTGGAAAGACCATCTATTGTATGACGAACCTCACGAATCTGATGTCCAGTGATGATTAATTATATCATCCACATAGATAAGAACATAAACAGTGAATCCACAATTATGCAAAATAAATAAAGAAGAATCAGATTGGGACTTGACAAACCCAATAGTTAGCAAATAATTTTTGAGCTCATTGTACCAAGCTCAGGGGGCCTGTTTCAAGCCATAGATTGCTTTATTCAACTTACAGACATGGGTGGAGAGACTTCGATCTTCAAATCCTTGTGGCTGCCTCATATAAACTTCTTCCTCAAGGCATCCTTGTAAGAATGCATTATTGAAATAAACCTGATGGATTGGCCAGTTGTACTGCGTCGCAATGGTAAGCACCAACTGAAGAGTAATTGGTTTGACTACCGGGCTGAAGGTGGAATGAAAGTCTAAGCCTAGACGCCGGGTAAATCCTTTTGCAACAAGACGAGCTTTATACCTGTCAATGGAACCATCAGATTTATGTTTTATACGAAACAACCACTTGCACTCAACCACATTCATCGAAGGAGCAACTGGAACCAAATCCCATGTCTGATTCCTAACAAGTGAATCAAATTCAGCTTGCATGGCTTCTCTCCAGTGAGGGTGGAGATATGTTTGTTTGTATGTGTAAGGAACAAAGGATGAGGAGAGTTGAACACTGACACTAAACTGCTTGGGTTTGAGGCTATTTGTTTTGGAGAGTGTGACCATGGGATGACCTAAAGTTGTCACCACGGGTGAAGGATCAGCTGGAGTCAAAGCAAGTGCAGGTTGGGAAGGGTTATCATAAGATGACTGAGAAGGTAGGTTGGGGGCGGTATAGGGGAAGGGAGTGATAACACTGAGGTACTTAGTTATTGGGTATTTTTGCATTGATAGGTGATTAATGGTCTGGATGACGGTGGGGGCTGAGTATTATCGGGTGGTGGTATAATGGTGTGTGGCAATGAAGGAGAGGATAAATTATGAGGATTACCTGATGCAACGGAGACACCTTCTGATCCAGCAGGCATTGAGTTGGGCAGTGGAGAGTGCATGGGCAGAGCATCTGGGAGTGGATGACATGAATCTAAACTTGACGGTTTATTAGTCATAGGTAGAACATCAGAACAAATTTCCTAAGCGATATCAGTGCTATGTTAGATTTTTAGATTGGAAAAAATAATATGCAAAGGATAGGTGTCTTCCAAAAATTGAACATCCCTGGATTAGTACAATTTATTTTTTATGGGATCAAAACATTGGTGGCAGTAATATTTATTAGAAAATCCTAAATATACACAAGGACTAGATTTTGGCTCTAACTTATTTTTGGCATATGGTTTAAGCCACGGGTAACATAAACAACCAAACACTCTAAGGGATTCATACCTTGGAGCCTCTTGAAATAAAATTTCATAGGGGCATTTATTTTGTAAATTTGGAGTGGTTAGACGGTTTATAAGGTAGACTTCTTGGTGACAGGCAAAACTCCAAAAAGATGAGGGCAAGGAGGTTTGATGCAACAAGGTTTTGGCAGTCTCAACAACATGCTTATGTCTGCGTTCAACTGATGCCACTCTTTGAGGAGTGTATGGAGGTGTCACTAAGTGTTCAATACCATGAGTTTTGAGATATGAGGATAAACTTTGAAACTCAACACCACCATCAGTATAGAGAGACTGAATTTTGGTTTGAAACTGACGCTCAAGTAAGGGATGTAAAGCTTGAAAGACATCAAGAACTTCATTTTTTGAGGAGAAGGACACTCGACAAGAATTGGTAAAGTGGCTCAATATAGAAGAGAGTGTGATGCAATAGAAGGCAAGAGTTAACTGGTTGAAACTAGGAGACTCCAATACAGCTTTCTTCCATGCCTGTATGAGAAATTGAATAGCCAAGAATCATATTTGAGTGTTGACATCTATTGACGGAAGACTACTACAACAAGAAGTTGTCATTAAAAGGAAATCACCAGCTTCTATAAATAGCTATTGGGAGTAGCAGCCCACGAATTGCCTCATATTGATAACAAAGCTATGCAACAAGGAAGGGTACTCACTAGACAACAACAACTCTTCTTAGTGGCTCCCGTCACTAAAACTTAAGTGGTGGATGCCCTTAAGGATATTGACGGCAACAAAGCACCAGGTAATGATGGTTACAACGCTTTCTTCTATAAGAAAGCTTGGAGCATAATAGGAGATGGAGTGGAGGCAGTAGTTTTGGGCTTCTTCAATGACCTTATCATGCCTAAACCAGTTAACTGCACTATAGTCACACTGATTCCAAAGGTAAAACATCCTGCTACTATTAAAGAATATCGACCAATCTCTTGTTGTAGCGTCTTGTATAAGATCATATCCAAAATTATTACCACGAGATTGATCACTGTAATGAATGAAATTATTGATAGAAGCCAATCGGCATTTATACTTGGGAGGATTATTTCCAACAACATCATCTTGAGCCATGAATTGGTCAAGTGATATTCAAGGAAAGGTATAAGTCCTAGATGTATGTAGAAAGTGGATCTACAGAAAGCCTATGATTCTCTTGAATGGGTGTTCCTAGAACAAGTTTTGATCAGTTTACAGTTTCCGGAGTTATTTGTGAAGTGGATAATGGTCTGTATAACCTTAGTATCCTACTCTATTGTGATAAATGGGGAACCAACTCTTCCTTTTGATGGTAAGAAAGGTCTGAGGTAAGGTGACCCTATGTCACCTTATCTTTTTGTTATAGCCATGGAGTACTTAAACAGATTATTGAAGACTATTCACCAGGACAAAAAAAATCAATTTCATCCCAGGTGCAATAAATTTAAAATCCTACAACTGAGCTTTGCAGATGATTTGTTATTGTTTAGCAAAGGAGATGCTAAATCAATGCAAATGTTATTCCATTGTTTTAATCATTCTCAGCTGCATCTGGACTCCAAGCCAACATACAATAGTGTTCTGTGTAATTTGGAGGAGTAAGTCCAAGGGTACAGGATCAAATTTTAGAGTTGACTGGCATGGTTAAGGGTGAGTTGCCTATAAGATATCTAGGGGTTCCTCTAAGCACCAAAAGATTATCCATAGTACAATGTCAATCCTTGCTAAAGAAAATGCTTGGGAGGATAACATCATGGACATCAAAATTTCTAACTTATGCAAGAAGACTACAACTATTGAAAACAATTTTGTTTTCCATCCAAACCTAATGGTCAAAAATCTTCATGCTACCTAAGAAGCTATCTTGAAAACCATTGAGTAAATTTGCAGAACCTTCCTATGGAAAGGAGGAATTGATCTGTCCAAAAAGGCACTGGTTGCATGGGAGAAGCTTTGTTTGCCATAGGTTGAAGGAGGCCTCAATATCCTCAATCTAAACATATGGAATAGGGAAGCCATGTGTAAGTTACTATGGAACATAAGCAGAAAGAAGGATGTATTGTGGATCTATTATGGTAAGGGAAGCTCATTGTGGGGAAAGAGACCTAAACAAGCTAGTTGGATTATACATAAGATTTTGAAGACACAGAAGTATATAGAGGAGGCAGAGATGTGTGAACTAGACCTGATCCAAATGCCTACGTTCACTATCAGAAAGATGTATTACAAGCTACTAGGAGAATATCCTAGAATACACTACATCAAAAATGATCTTTAGCGACAATTAATTAATGGCAATAGCTTAATTGCCACTAAAAACATATTTTTAGCAGCATTTAGCACTCTTTGTAAAGGTCCCTAAATCCTATTGCAACGCTGGATCCAATGGCAATTAACTAATGCCGGTGAAGGCTTTATCACTCTTTGTTATGTGTATATTTATTGTCGCTAAAAGCTGTTTTTGTTGTAGTGATACCCTGAAGGAAGGTACTTTGTAACAATCCTGGTCCACCTAAATGACTTTTCATCCTTTTTCTAGCCCTACACGAGAAGCTCTATACTAGAGATCGATTGATTAGTTGGGGGATGCAAGTGAGCCCTGAGTATCCATTGTGTGAAAAGGAACTGGAAACCATAGACCACCTCTTTTTCCAATGTCCAGTGTCCAAATGTGTCGAGAGCAAACTATTGCAATGGTTAGGAATAATGAGACCAGCTTTGCCATGGACCGAGGAGGTACAATGGTGTGTGAACTGGAGGAAAGGAAAGGGGAGCAAATTAAAGCTACAATCTATAGAATCACACTTGCTGCTACAGTCTACGAGCTATGGATGGAAAGGAATCATAAAGTTTTCAAGCAGAAAAGGCGACAAGAGGCTTTTGTCGTGACGAAGATCATCCAAGAAGTACTAGTGAGGACCAACATGCATCCTAGACTATAACATTGTATTGCCCAACTTAATAGCTATCCGGGCTAGCTAGTTAGTTCTCCTTTAGATTTATTTGTTAGCTGAAGAAATAGTCGATAAGAGGCTCATTCCCAAGCTGGCATGTCCAATTGAGGAACAAGTTTTTTTTCTCCCTTGAGCTGTAAAGAACTACTTTTGGTAATAAAATGTAGATATTTACCAAAAAGAAATGGGGCCATGTCTCTGAATTATTTGGTTTTGAAAATCACATTTTGTTTTTCAATTCATTAACTGTTGGTTTTGATTTAAATCATATTTGCCATCTCTTTTATTGTGGGGTAATCATTCAGCTCTATCTGCAGAAAGTTTTTCAAAAAGACACTACTTTTTATTGATAAGCTTAGCATTCTACGCGACACGCATGGCAAAAGATTTTAATTACTGCTAACTACAAGATATCCGAACCCATGCATCACATATTATGTCAAATGTATGGAAGGATTACCTGAAAAGAACCATAGAAGAATTACAAATAAAACTAACTGATATACACATTTGGAATGTGAGTAATTTTGTCCCCTATCTCGCACCGCTTTGGCAGTTCTTGAAAAAATAACTCCATGAGTGAAGTTAAACCTTCAGGAGACTCTTTAGTGAATGACAACGTCGAATATCCAAATGCTTCAAAGCATTTAGACTGGCCAGGCTGGTAGGCAGCCCTTTATGTTTTTTGAAGGATGAAATATTCATGGATGTTTGAACATCTCTTCGACGAGTGAAGTCTGTTCAACGATATGATTAATACATAGGGAGGTGAGAGTGCTAAGATTAGATATGGAGCTCAAAGTTGCTACTCCATACTTCCAATTACTTGATATAAGCATAGGGCAATCATGAATCTAAAGTCCTTTCAGATTAGAAAAAAGAAAACTTCTACTCTTTTTTCCTAATGTTTGCAACAAATTTTCTCAAGTTTGAAAATATACTGCAATTACAAAACAAATAAGAAGAATAATTTTATTCATGCAAATATGTTGATCTGTTGATTCTTCTCTTCAAGGGTTATTAGTAGCATGTTGATCTTCGAGAGCTGTTAGTAGCATGTTGATTCTTCTCTTTGAGGGCTGTTAGTAGCGTATTTCTCAAACATAGGAGGCCATATCTTGATCTCTTTACGAATATCCCATTAATGTATGGAAATTTCGAGATGCCTCTTCAAGGGATATTGCCCTTTATATAGGCATGAGCTAGAGTTTAGGGTAGAGTAGCCTCCAAAAATCCTAACTGAAATAGAACTCGTCTTGTAGAGTCCTACAAAATTTCAAGCTCTACACCTAATTCATTGACTTACACTCTAGTAAAGTTGTCGATACGTTATGTCTGTGTTTAGAGAGGATGCATCTATCTGCAATCGGCGGTATTTATTGATAGATGCATCATACAACAAAGTATTACTGCATACTGACACTTTGTATGTATTGGGAGCCTTTTTTGCTGATCCCAGATTCCTCCCTCAGGTCTCAATTGCATACAGACACTTTGTATGAAGAACACACATACATGTGTGTCATATTTCTTTAATAATAAAATAGGAGGAATTTCAGAAAGACTAACAAAATATCCACATTTGGTATGTGAGCAGTTATGTGCCAGTTCTCTCCTATCCCCTTCTCACACCGCTAAAAATAAACTTGTAAACACGTTAGGTGCTGCAACCTGTAATACCTCAAACTTTCGGACTATGGTTCAGACTGTTCCACTTATGAAATTAGACCCGAACTCAATTAATTTGATTGTACCTAGGTGTAAAGGTCAAAGCTTAAGAGTGGGAAGTGTATTGAATGTGAATTAAGATCATGATAAAGGAACTCTAGCACAGAGTTAAGTTGAAAACATTTCTACAGATTAAGCTTTCCTACAAGTTTATACAAGTGTCAAATTCAAACAAGCATATCTCCTAGAATATGAAGAATTTGTTAGAAAATGAGATATTTCTATATAGTCTTTTGTTTAATGGTTCCTTTTCAAATATTATGTTTAGTTTGTAAAGGAAAGCTAGTCCTTGTTTTGAGGAATATGATTTGTAAGAAAATCAATAATGGTTGGATAGGTATGGTCCTCTACTAACTTTGGAAAAGCTTGTTGTAGATATATGTGTGTATGTCTTTTGAAATCTAATATGAATGAAAAGAACTTACTGCTGAACCTTATCTTTTTTCTCTATAGTTTCAAGTTCTAACAGTGGTATCAAGAGCCCTTCTTCTTGAGGGATCTGTGAAGGCAAAGAGCTGAGCAACAGTACCATGGCATCCACCAGCTTCTTGGGTGCAGGCCCTCCTATGTTTACAAGAGAAAATTATCACATATGGGTGATAAAGATGAAGGCTTATCTCAAAGCTATTAGTCTATGGGAAACAATTGAAAGTGAAGATGATCCTCTTCCACTTGGACCAAATCCAACAGTTGCACAAATGAAGATTTATGAAGATGTGAAGTCAAGGAAACCAAAGGCTCTCATATGTCTTCATTCAGCACTTTCAGATGTGATTTTCACAAGAGTAATGGCTTGTGAAACACCTAAAGAAGCATGGGACAAGCTAAAAGAGGAGTTCGACAGAAGTGACAGAGTGAAGGCCGTCAAACTCTTAACTCTCAAAAGAGAATTTGAGATGTTAAGGACGAAAGAAGGAGATACTGTAAAAGAGTATTCTACCAAACTTGTGGAGATTGTTAACAAAATAAGGTTGTTTGGTGAAACCTTTCAAGATTCAAAGATGGTGGAGAAGATGATGATAAGCTTACTAGCAAGGTTCGAGTCCAAGATTTCAGCAATAGAAGAATCTTGTGATTTGAAGACTTTATCTGTGGCAAAACTGATCAGCAAGTTGCAAGCCCAAGAACAAAGATCAAGTATAAGAGATGAAGAAGTAGCAGAAGTGGCATTTCAGGCACAACATAAAGGCAAGCAACATGTGAAGGACAATAGAAGGATGGAAGGAGATAAAGTAGCAAAGGGAAAACCATGGAAGGAATCTTCAAAGAAAGGGAAGTTTCCACCTTGCAGCCATTGTCAAAGAAGCAATCATCAATAAAAAGACTGTTGGTTCAAAGGAAAACCATCGATTCAATGTAGATTATGTAGAAAGATGGGTCATATTGTGATAAATTGCAGGATAAGGTAGTATCAACCACAACAAAACCATGTGCAGCAGGCAAGTTTTGTTGAAAAGTCCGAAAATGAAGAAGAAAGCTTGTTTATGGCTTCCCATGTAGAAAACACAGCCAACAAATCCTCATGGTTCATAGATAGTGGATGTACGAGTCATATGTCACACAATGAGCTCTTGTTTCACACACTTGACAAGTCATTCAAACCTAAAGTTAGGATGGGAAATGGTGAAATAGTCGATGCATATGGAAAGGGTTCAGTTTCTTTTCAGACTACACAAGGTACAAAGTTTATACATGATGTGTTGTATGTTCCTTGTTTAGCATGTAACTTGTTAAGTGTGGCTCAAATGATGTCTAAAGGCTATTCCTTATTTTTTAAGGGCAAATATTGTTTGATCTTTGACTCTGAAGATGGTTTGATTGTTAAAGTAGAAATGGTGGATAAAACTTTTCCTTTAGATGGGAAGTTTGATAGTGCAAATTTTGCAAGTACGGATGAGTCATGGTTGTGGCACAAAAGATATGGTCATTTTAACTATGCTACTTTAAAGTCTATGTATGAAAAAGGCTTGACTAAGGATTTACCTGAGATTTCATTGTCTAAAGAAGTTTGTGAGTCTTGTCAGATGGGTAAGGCACACAGGAAAGCATTTCCTAAACATGCTACCTGGAGGGCAACTGAAAAGCTTGAACTAGTTCACACTGATGTGTGTGGACCTATGCAGACATCATCTTTGGGACACAATAAATATTTTGTGCTCTTTATTGATGACTTAACAAGGATGACTTGGGTGTATTTTCTGAGTAACAAGTCTCAAGTATTTTTCAGTTTTAAGAAATTTAGAGTTTTTGCGGAAAGACAAAGTGGTTGTAAGCTAAAAGCTTTGAGGTCGGAAAATGTTGGTGAATACACTTCAAATGAGTTCAATAAGTATTATGAAGATATGGGGATTGATCACAAGTTGACAGTAAGCTATTCACCCGAACAAAATGGAGTCTCGGAGAGGAAGAACATGACTGTTGTTGAAATGGCTAGGTGTTTGTTGCTGGAAAAGAAACTGCCACAAAGCTTTTGGGAAGAAGCTATTCATACTTCAGTGTATTTGTTAAATGGGCTGCCAACAAAAGTTGTGGATGAAAAGACTCCTATTGAGGCATGGAGTGGAATACAACCATCTGCCAAACATCTAAAAAAAATTGGTTCAATATGCTATTCTCATGTTCCTTCTGTCAAAAGAAGCAAACTTAAACCAAAAGGTGAATTGGGGATCTTTATTGGTTATTCATCACAAGCCAAGGGTTACAGAGTTTTCAACTTGCAAACAAAAAGTATTTCAATCAGAAGAGATGTAGTCGTGGATGAGCATGCTTATTGGAACTGGGATAAGGAGCAAATTGAGAAAGATAATGCAGGTTTTCAGAACTTGAGTCCACTGCCTGAAACCCAATCATTTGGGTCTGAAAATCTGGAAGAAGATGAAGAATCAGATGGGGAATCCTCACTTGATTCGCCAATTTTGAATACAAGGTCCCTTTCTGAAATATACGAAAGATGTAATGTTGCAATCTCGGAACCAAATAGCTATCAAGAAGCATCAAGACATGAAGTTTGGATTGAAGCTATGAAGGAGGAGATTGGTATGACAGAAAAGAATGATACTTGGAAGCTGGTTGATAAACCCAAAAACAGAAATATAATCAAGGTGAAGTGGGTTTATAGAACCAAGCTTAATCCAGATAGCTCAGTTTATAAATACAAAGCAAGGCTTGTTGTGAAAGGCTGCACGCAAGTTGCAGGTCTGGATTATGGAGACACGTTTGCACCAGTTGCACAACATGATACAATAAGGCTTCTATTTGCTTTGGAAGTTGTATCATTTGGATGTGAAATCGGCATTCTTAAATCGACTGTTGCGGGAGGAGATCTATGTTGATCAACCAGAAGGCTTTCAAGTTGCAGGAATGGAGGATAAATTCTACCGACTTCATAAGGCATTGTATGGATTAAAGCAGGCTCCTCGAGCATGGTACAGTAAGATTGATGATCATCTTATTCATTGTGGCTTCAAGAGAAGTGAAAATGAAGCCACTTTATATGTGAAGAAAGCTAAAAGAGGAGATGTGTTTTTGGTGTCACTCTATGTTGATAATCTTCTGGTAACAGGAAGCAATGAAGCTATGGTGAATCAGTTCAAGCAAGAAATGGAGACCAAGTTTGAAATGTCAGATTTGGGTGAAATGAGTTACTTTCTGGGAATGGAGATTCATCAAGCTACAGATGGAATCTTCATTTCTCAGAGAAAATATGCATGGGATATTCTTAAAAGGTTCAAGATGGAGAGGTGCAAGCATGTACCGACCCCACTGGTTCACAATAAAAAGATTTCGAAGTTTGAAGGAGATGGCAGGGCTGACTCAACAGTTTATGGAAGTCTGATTGGTAGTTTGCTGTATTTGACAGCAACAAGACCTGATCTCATGTTCGCGGCAAGTCTTCTGTCGAGGTTTATGCAAGCTCCAAGTCAAGTTCATCTTGGTGTTGCTAAACGAACGTTGAGATATATCAAAGGAACTGCTGATTATGGTATTTGGTTCAAAAGGGAAGAGCAAGGGCAACTGATGGGTTATTCAGATAGTGATTGGGGAGGAAGCGTTGATGATATGAAAAGCACTTCTGGATATGCTTTTACACTTGGTTCAGGCATGTTCTGATGGAATTCAAAGAAGCAAGAGGTGGTAGCTCAATCTTCTACAGAAGCAGAATACATCGCCGCTGCTGGTGCAACTAATCAGGCTCTATGGTTAAGAAATATTCTACGTGATCTGGAGCAAAATGACATTGGAGCTACGGTCATTAAGGTTGACAACAAGTCAGCAATATCTATGGCCAAAAATCCAGTGCAACATGGTCGTAGCAAGCATATAAATGTGAAGTTTCACGCTATCAGGTAAGCAGAGAAGGATGGTGAAGTTCAACTTGTTCATTGCAGCTCAGATCAGCAGATTGCAGACATCATGACCAAGGCTCTTCCTAAGGGGAAATTAGAACTTCTAAGGGCTAAGTTAGGAGTATCCAAGAAAAATCTCAAGGAGGAGTGCTAGAAAATAAGATATTTCTATATAGTCTTTTGTTTAATGGTTCCTTTTTAAATATTATGTTTAGTTTGTAAAGGAAAGGTAGTCCTTGTTTTGTGGAATATGTTTTGTAAGAAAGTCAATAGTGGTTGGATAGGTATGGTCCTCTAACTTTGGAAAAGCTTGTTGTAGATATATGTGTGTATGTCTTTTGAAATCTGATATGAATGAAAAGAACTTACTGCTGAACCTTATCTTTTTTCTCTATAGTTTCAAGTTCTAACAGAATTATGTGGACCATAACCTATCAAATTAAAGCCTTTGAGTCTAGTTGTCAACCATCCAACTGTTATTCAATTTGAACCCAGATCAAGAAGTTATGGTCAGTTTAGTGAAGCATAATTAAATAGTCAGGTCCCGACCGAATCACTTACGGAGCGTAAGTGGATTTTATGGACAACTGAAAGTAAGAAGCACAAAGCTTAAGTTGATGGAGATATTGTAGAAAAGGATAGAATATTCTAGATTTTTAGTATCTAGAATCATCCCTACACAACTATAAATAGGGGTGGCATTAGGTTTGTATACAACCCAAAACAAAGACATTTCAAGAAGTCTTCTAAAATCTTCCTTCTCCTCTCTAACTTCCTCTTCTTTAGTTGAATCTTTGGATCTTAGTTAACGATCTTAGGCTAGGAGGAGGTTTCCCAATTATACTTTTCTTTTGCTATTCTCCACATTTAGCCTGTTTTAGGTAAAGTAAAAGAAAATCGTGTGCCATCTGAAGAGTGATAAGATTTTTCTTTTCCATTTTATTGTCTTTTGGGAATACCGCACAGAAAGCAAAACATTGGTGATAATAACTCAATCTCAAAGCTCAGAATATTGAACTTTCAGTAAATTCCAAATCTAATCGTCTCTCACATGTTCCCATTTGCTTTCTTCTCTCTTGAAGTGTAAAAAACCTCAAAGTGTCTTGGTTGATAAGAATTCATCGCCAACTTAATTAATATATAAGACATTTCAAAGAAGAATCTATAATATTTAAAAGTTGTAGAGAATTAAAACAAGATTTCTAGAATAAGTGTTCTAGAGAGAGAAGTTTAGAAATATTCTAGAAAGGGTAGTTCTAGAAAAAAGGTAGCTATGAATATTCTAGAAGAAAGTACTATATGTATCTTTCACTAGATTCTTCCATCATCACCTATAAATAAAGGTGGATCATTCGGGATGTATGTGTGCTCAAAGCAAGACAGAAAGCAAGTAAGCTAGTAAGAAAACAAGAGTGAGTGCTCAAGTAAAGAGTGTTGCTGATGCAAGCAACAAGTGAGTGATCAAGATTGTAAGATCGAAAAGGATTTTAATTTGCAATATAAAATTCAAGTTGTGAACAACAGATTGTGCCTGTCAAAAATATTCAACATTGGCTGCTAGAGGCACAACCACACATTTCTTCAAATTCTCCTTTCCTATGGCCAAAAGGTTGGGATTTGTTTCCTTTCGCTGCCCAAATGCACGTTGCATAAACAACTATCAACAAATCCTTTATAGTTTTTAGAGATGCACAAAGTCTATTATGAACAAGTAAAAGAGAATGGAGAGAGTAGTGAGTATATATTTTTTCCCCTTCATTTATAGTTTAGTAAAGCCAAACTATTCATTCAATTTTCCTCCGATCAAATCCTTCTCAATGTGAGAAATACTAGAATAACACTCCACATAAAAGATTGTGATAAACACATCAGGAATGTAAATGGATTTTACATTAACAAAGAGTATAACACAAATAGATGGTTGATTTGATTCCAAAACAAATTACATCTAAAGGCAGGAACCAGTCTTCTATGGGAAACGCACAAACAAAAGAAACAATTACAAATAAGACTAACGAATAAAAACATCAGCAATGTGAGCAATTTTGTGCCAGTTTTCTCCTATTCCCTTCTCACACCGCTTTGCCACTCGTGGACATTCAGCAACTACTAAACTTGTGAGGTTTGTTAGGTGCTGCAATCCCGCAGGTAAAGATTTTAGCATCTCACAATCAAGAAAAATCAAATTCTTGAGTGAAGTTAGACCTTCCAGCCCTTCCTACGGGAGACTCTCTAGTGTGTCACAACGTTGATTATACAAATTCTCGAAAGCATTAAGACTAGCCAGGCTGGTAGGCAGCTCTTTGAGATTGAAAAAGTAAGAGATCTTCAAGTATTTGAGATTTTCAAGGCTTTTGAACATCTCTTCTGGGAGTGAAGTAGCTTCTAAGTTACTGCTAATGTGGAGGGAAGTAAATGCGCTAAGATTATATATGGACCTGAAAACTGTTGCATCTGCCTTGTCCGCATGACATTCCAAGTTCTTGACAGAAGAAAGGGTTGGAATAACAAACACAGGGCACACGTAAATCTTCATCTCTTCAAGCACAGGGAATGGCTCTTCTCCTTCCTTTTTCAGCAATCCTTTCAGATTACGAAATTTGCCTATAATAAGTTTTCTCAGAGATGGAAACCTTCTTCTTGTGGGGAATCCAGAATAAACATCATCCTCTTCAACATACTCCACCTCCACAGACCCCTTCCATAACTCTAGACTTTCTAGACAAGGCAGCTCACCAAAGGGTGGAAAGCACGAGCAGTTTTCGCAACCTTCAATTTTAATAGATACGACATTTTCCAAAACTGAATGATTTATCCAGTCTGGAAGACGGAATCCTCTGAAACCAGTGATCTCTAAAGATTTTAGATTTGGGTGTGGTTTGAGAGCTTGAAGCACTTTAACTTCTTCTAATTCATATCTATGTGGTTCATTCAATCTCATGCTTAAAGAGTGCACATTTGGTTTTGCAGATAAGTTGGCTTCTTTTGCCTCCGTATCATTCTTCAGTCTCTCAAGGTGTGCGATTGCAATTGAGCCATAGAGATTTAGGTTTCGTAGTTCACCAAGTTGAGAACCTTTTCTCTTGCCAATAACAAAGCAATCTAAAGTCTCAAGGCATGTCAAAGATCCTATCCTTGGTGGCATAGAAGTCAACTCAGAGCAACCATCAAGTAAAAGATTTCGGACACTACCAAGTTTACTTGTTTGTTTTGGCAAACAAGAAAGTAAGTAGCACTAATGTAGATCAAGAGTCTGCAGATTTTGACGCTTGCATAACTTCTTTGGAAGACTACGAATTCTATTACCAGAGAGGTCCAGGTATCTTAAATGTACTAGATCTCCAATGGAAGATGGCAACTCCTCAAGTTCTGAGTAACTTAGATTAAGCACTCCTAACGAGACAAACTTTTTCAAGAGTAAAGGAGAGTAAGAAGACACCACTTCAGTGAAACCAATGGACATCATCAGATCTTCATAATCTTCTACTTTTATTTCACGGATATTGCTGCTTGGTGTGCTTACTGAAAACAGAGATGTAGCCAAATCATGAATGAGATCATGCATCTTGAAATAAGTTTTACCGGATTTAACTTCAATCTCTTGGAAGAAAGACCTCAAGCATAATTCATTCCACACTTCATTGCCCACATCCTCTAGCTCCAATTTTCCTCTCGATAAAAGAAAGCCGTGCGCCATCCAGAGAGACATCAGATTTTCCTTTACCATTTTGGTGTCCTTTTTGAATACTGCACAATATACAATGCATTGTCTCAAATCAAGTGGAAGGCGATGGTAACTAAGTCTCAGGCCAGGCAGAATCGAACTTTCATCTTGAGGCAAATTCCAAATCTCACTATCTCTCACATGTTCCCATTCTCTTTCTTCTCTCTTGAAGCGCAAAAGACCTCCAAGAGTCTTTGCTGCTAAAGGCACGCCACCACATTTTTTCACAATATCTTGTCCAATAGCCACAAGGTTGGGATTTACGTCTTCTTGGTGCCCAAATGAACGTTGCATGAACAACAACCAACAATCTTCTTGAGATAGATTTGACAACGGATATGGTTGCAAAGTTCCCATAATTGATCCAACTTTTTCAAGACGAGTAGTGGTTAGAACAGAAGCACCACTTTCTCCAACCTTCAAAACTGCTCTTAACTTATCCGACTTCTGTTGATCTTCATTCCAAACATCATCTAAGACAAGCAAGTATCTTTTTCCATTCAACAACTCCTGAAGCTTCTTTTGAAATGAAACCAAGTCCTCGACATCAAGAGAAATTGTCTTTATCAACCTCTTCTCATCAAAATCTTCCGAGACACAAACCCATATTTTGGGATGGAAATGCTCAGTCACTCTCTGATCATTGAAGACCATTTGGGCAAGAGTCATTTTTCCTAGTCCTCCCATACCAAGTATTGGGAGAACTAAAAGTTCTTGGGCATCACTGACGCTGTTCATCAGGATTTTCACTATCTCATCCTTTTCTTTGTCCCTTCCATAAACTTGTGGTTCAGTTAAAACAGAACCCGGTCCAAGCAATGTCCACATGAGAATATTGTTACATTCAAGTTCATTAGGAGTCAGTAGAAAATAGAGAATAATGTATGCACGCCTTAAAGAGATATGGATGAGTTTGACGAGCAGGAGAATGAGAAAATCATGCTGAGTTCCACTTGGCAAAGTGAAAAATGCATCAAGAATGGGGAGAAGTGCTACAAGGCAAGTAATCATTAAGTACTCTTGTACTAAATTCACATTTTTCTTGAGATGATATCTTATATAGTCACTCAACTATGAGCTCTTTTCGTAAAAAGTCACTCAATTTTGATTTTTAAGTCAAAGTCATTAAATTTTGAGTTAAAAATCAATGTTGAGTGACTTTCTATACAAAGAGCTCATAGATGAGTGACCATCTGAGATATTGTCCCCTTTTTTCGTGGTCTAAACAACTCAGTTTGTTTGTCATTTTCAAATTGATGAAGGGTTGGACTTTTTTTTTTTTAATTAATACCACTTTGAGTGGTTGACAGTTAGGCTGGACTCCTACCTGTTGATTGATCATAAAGTTCTAAAGAGATGTTTCTTTAACTTTCCTCGAGTAGACAAAAGGAGGATGAAGATTTCATCCTTATGCAAAAAATGTCCATAGTTGATGCCTAGACAATCGAGTAGTGGCTCAACTGAGTTACGTTGATAGGAGTAAAGTTCTTCTACAATCATAAAAACTTTTAGAAAATAAGATATATATCTATCATCAAAGGTAGTGAAGGGTTAGACACTTGAGACAAACATTTAGGGGAAATCTTTGAAACTTCCCCTTACCCCAAACACACATGAATTTGATAATTGCCAAAAAATGAATATAAACAAAGTTTGTTGTAATACTAATTTAAGATGAGCACCTGTTTCCCGTCTAGCAGTTTGTCTCTCAATAATCTTTTCATTCAAATGAAAATCCATTCTTTCCTTAGCAATTGCATCTAGTTTCTCCATCATCTCTTTCATCCTTTTCCCAATCTTGTGACGGAAGGTGATAATCTCGGGATGACAACGTCCTAATCGAGACTGTCTGAGTCTTGCTGCCTCATTTTTACATTCGTCCAAATATGTCATCAACTTTATACGCAACAGCATTGAGTTTCTGTATCCAGGTTTCAATTGCCTTGTCCTTGAGTTGCTTCTTCTGAGCATCTTCAAGCACGGCTTGGATTGTAGAAAACCTGCTCGAAAGATGTTCAAACTCATTTTCAAAACCGAAAAGCAATGAGAGTTCCCCTTCAAGGAAAGAAGTGATATTGTCAATTAGAATTTGAAGAAAATCTTCTGCCATATGTGTAGAGTGAATTGTAACACAAATAAACAACGAGTTCAAAGTTACTGCTTTGTTTGCGGATTACTTGTAATAAATACATTAATGGAAACTTCATATGTCTTTTATAGAATCTCAATATACTTTGCTTTCCCTTTAATCTGAATATGTATTTGAATTGTTAAAAAAATAATCTTTTATATATATAGTTTTGAATGCCTATTTATTTGTTTTGTGAGAATCACCACTCCATTCTTTTTTACTTATCAATTTTAGCATATATATCAAGAAAAAATTATTTGTTTATTTCGGTTTTATACTTGTCAATAAGCAACTACTCTACATCTTACTTCGCAAACAGATATGGGATCTATTCCTGGTGTGCAAATGGATGATGCCTATGAAAGTCATGAAGAATATTAGAAAGCAAATTTGGAAAACCTCTTTGCATCTTTGGTTGGAAAGGAATATAAGTTGCTTTGAGAATTGGAAGAATCATTTAACTAGTGTTAAGAGTAGATCTCTTCAAAAATTTTACTTTTGGAGTAGGGCAAGTATAATAATCTTTTTACAATTTTCTTGCAAAATTTAGGACCCGTTTGACAATAAGAATTATTTGCTTTTTTCCAAATATAACTTATAGCTATATTTGAAATTTGAAAAACACTCAAAACCTTATTTTTTCTTTATTATTATTATTTTTAATTTATAGCCGCCTTGTAGTGGCAGGGGGTTTGGCTAACCCCTATATGGTAAATTAATATCCAAAACACTTGGTTGATATGAACATGCCCATATCTTTACTCTTCGGGAAATTCATAATATTACAGGAGTAATTAAGATGAGTGAGAGGATTTATCTCCATGTAGCTTGATGGCATGTTAAAAGTAATAGATAAAAATAATTGTGCTATATATCCATTGTCCTCATCTCTTTCTTCCTTTTACCAATCTTGTGAAGGAAAGCGATAGCCTTTGGATAATAACACCCTAATCGAGACTGCTTGAGTCTTGCTACCATATTTTTACATTCATCCAATATGTCATCAACTTTATATGCAACAACATTGAGTTTCTGTAACCATTTTTTAATTGCCTTTGCCTTGAGTTATGTTGCTTCTTCTGAGCATCTTCAAGCACCGCTTGGATTATAAAAAACCTACTCAAAAGATTTTCAAACTCATTTTCAAAATCGTAAAGCAATACAAGTTCCTCTTCAAGGAAAGAAGTGATATTGTCTAGAAGAATTTGAAGGAAAGGTTCTGCCATTTATGTTGAATTTACTATAGCTTAAATTAGATATATGTGGAGGGAGTCTAGATTTCTAGAATTGTTGTGAGTAAGCAATGAATCTATATTTTCAAAAATTCTTGAATTCAACTTCCTGAATTTTATGGCCAAACTTGTTTTTCGGAGTTTAATTCCGGAAAAAACTGAAAAGATTTCATGGCCAAACACCATGGAGTGGGAGTTATATTTGATCATACTTTTTGCAATAATTTGAATGTATTTTTTTTAAAAGCATGAAATATAATTTAAATGGTGTTATTTTATAAAAATAAAAAAATTAGGATAAACTTGAAAAAGAAGAATTTATAAAAGTGAAAATAGGATTTTGGGTGTTTTTCAAATTCCAATTTTTATGACCAAACGTTGATTTTCAAGTGAAAAAAAAAAAAGAACTAATCAAAATGTATAGAAGTATTAGTTGAAAAGAACCATAGAAGAATTGTAATCAGGCTGGTAGGCAGCTCTTTAAGTTTTTTGAAGGATGGAATATGCATGGACGTTTGAACATCTCTTCGGGGAGTGAAGTCTGTTCGACGTTATGACTAATGCATTAACTTACACTCTAGTTAAATTTTGAAGATCATCTATTGTTAAATAGAGCAAAATGAATACAATTATCTAAGTTAATAATTTAAGTACAAAGTAAAGGAAAGTTTTCTAGTATGATTCATAAACCAATGGCATCTACTACAATCATAATGTTACATATGCGAGAAAGCACACAATTGAACGTCTTAGTTTAGAGAAAAAAGAATATCCAAGCATGGAAAATAATTGTAATCCTACCTCCCACAAACATAGCATGGAAATGAAAAATCCTCCCATGAAAAAAAAAATTAAAAGGTATTTGAATTGTTTTGTACATTGTTGGATGCCTTATGTTGCTTCTCTTTTGTGGGGATTGAAAATATTTTCTCATATGATATTAGGTTAGTTAAATGTTAACTATATTTTTATGGGTACTCCATTTATTTACTTGAATGAAAATATATTCTTTCTGATGTTATAATTATTGTTATCGCACTCTATTAGAAATAGTTACTTCAAAACTTATGAAGTTTTTTTTGTTGATATAGCTAAGACCATAAGTTTAAAGTAATTCTTCTGATCAAGACTATTATGTGTATTTTTAGTTCCTAAAAAATTATGTCAGTTTTCTCTGTTGGTCTTGGTCGAGTAATCACCTTAAATTGATAAAATGAAGAATTACAGGGCAAAATAACAGTTAGGTTATTGAAAAACTTGTGAAATGTAACTTGTTTGGTAGAATAACTTGCCTATTTTTACTTATATTTTCTTGTGAGTATGGTTAAAGCATTTTGCCTTTAGAGTTTCATTGTACTATAGATATTCCCGCTGATGGAGTTGGTCATGTGAAACTGATCTAACAAACTGGGGGAAATTATATGTACACATGCAATAATCTGGCACTTACTTCGTTATTGATTACGTTCCTCATATTTTTGTGTTGGATATCTATCAAGGTTGCGAGACTATATATACAAGGATTATCCTTAGTTGATTAATCTTCATAGTACTTCCTATAACGATGGTTCAACTTTGTTTCAAATTTCACATAAACTATTATTTTTGTGTGTGTTTAATGTTTATGTGTGCGTTTTTTTACTTTCCTAGAAAATTATTTAGGAGCAGTATTGCATTGATAATTTGTCTTCTTGGCTACTTGTTGCATTTTAGGCTGATATTTGATGGATAGAAAAAATAACCGCGATTTTTGTCTGAATTGAGCGTGATATTTTTTTTACCATTCATTATGTTTTTACCTTTCAACCTTACTCTCTACAATTACTGGAATACTGACATTTCATCTTCAATTTTAATGTAACAGGTGATTTTCAACAAAGCTGGTCCAGAAGATCATAACATGAAAGATGCATTTGTTATTGTCTAATATATAAATAGTATATAAATGTAATTAGTACTCTCACGTAAGTAAATGTTCAACTACGTAAATATCTCACTTCAACATCCAATAGTATGATATTCACATGAATATATAAAAAAAAACATATTTGGCAGCTATGTTGTGTTCAAGATAATAATTGTTATTTATTGAAATGTATTTTTATTTAATACACAATAATTATTGTATAATGATATTTATATATAATTTGATCATTTATATTCATCAATTTTAAATCCATAATAAGACTATACATTGGACCTATTTTTTTTTCAAATATAATAACCAAATTAATATAAATGTATTGAGATTATTTTCTCTAAAATTTAATGAAAACTATTAAATATAAACCTCGATTTTCAAAACTATTAATTTTTGTTGTTTGAATCATCCGATCAAGACCACCACATAAAAAGAAATTAAATAAAAAAGGGAAAAGGGTGAAATATGCCCCTAAACTATTCGAAAATGTCTAGATATAGCCCCCGTTTGAAGTTTGGCTCACCAATGCACTGGCCGTCCAACTTTTCGCATAGATATGCCCTTGTAGACGTTAGTTGCTATGCTGGAAATAACCATCTCATTTTCCCTTTTTTTAAATGACAAATGGAATTGCCACATCCCCTTTTTAATTGCCACATGGCATTTATATTTTAAAAAATAAATTATTACACCTCTTTTAAAAAACCTATCCGACACGTAAATCATCCCTTTTAACCCATTATCCAAACCCTTGTGGTAAACTTCTTCATTACCATCAAAAGAAACTCGCGGCGCTAGGGTTCTTGAGAGCCCTCGTTATCCCCCATCGATTTCATTTCAAGAAGCTCGCACGGCACTAGGAAGAGTTTTTTAGTCATCTTCCACTATTCAAGTTTTAAAAAAATGAGTCAGGACTCGAGTGTTTCAAGTAGGTCGACGATGAAATGTCAATGTGGTATTGCAATGAGGATTTTCACGGCTTTCACTCCAACAAATGCTAGAAGACGCTTTTATAAGTGTTCTAAGCCTAATGTAAATTTATCTTACAATTTCATTAATTTTTAAATTTTTGGCCATTGTTGATTTCAAGTTCATAATTGTGTAGAGCTATAAATGTGATTATTGCAAATGGCTTGATGATCCGCTCCATCCTAGAGTTGCAAATCTCATCCACAATTTAAAAAAGGAAAACGATAATCTTCGTCGTGAAAGGAAAGCTTTGGAGATGAGGATGGCTGATCTTGAAAAGTATTTGGCATCTGATATTGAATAAAATTGTGAACGTGTAGATGAAATTAGTGTTTCCAAGAGTGAGGAGGTTGTTGTCGATAATGAAGAGGTTGTTGTCGATAAGTCTTTGGTGGATAATAATGACGGGATTTAAAAATCTAAGAAAAAAGTTTGTAAAATGTGGATTGTGATAGCTATGTCATGGTGTTGTTTTGCAGCATTCATCACATTTTGGGTGATGAAATAGGAATTTCTAACTTTTGTCATGTGTATTTTGTAATCTTTAACTTAGAAAACGTTAAGCATGTGTGATGTGGTTGATGACTTTTGAATTCTAGTAGATATTTTGATTTATATGATCTGTTAATTTCAATATAGAAACAATTGTAATGTCATACCGAACATATTTGATAACTCGATTTCAATTGGATAACTTTATTGTTTTCGGCCATGAGCGTGCTCATAGTTACTGGTACAACGTTTGTGCTACTTTGTCACCTTACCAAATCAAAGTCAAAAGAATAGGCACAAAATTGAAACTTCAAGCCACCAAATTTCTTGAAGATAAACTACAGTTTTGAATCTACATTCTTATGGTACCGTTTAGGCCTGTTTAGGCCTTGTAACCTGTATTATTTAAGAAGCATGACACATATTGTATAGATAGTTTGAAAATATCAATAATATTGCAATGGTGTCATAAATTCCATTCAACAATAACACATCAACATAAATTGAAAAACACAACCAAAAGAAGGTGTCGTTAATGCCATTCTTCGAAGGCATATGAAAGTTTTACCTAACTTAATCCTCATGAACTAACCCTAAAAAATTACTACCAGCTATATTGTTTGTCAACAAACTGTGGTCAACCATGAGAGGATTAATACAAAAATTAACATAGAAAATAAATTACGAGGAATCATCATCGGGTGTAGGTTCCCCTCTCCCCTTAACCCCCATCATCGTGATTCTTTTCTTTTTTGCCTCCATCTGCACATGTCCAGCAGAGACAGCTTCTTTGCCCTTCCATGTTGTCTTGATCGAGAATAAGGTAGATTAGTTGGCACTGAAGCACCAATGTGATCTCCAGCAAATTGAATTTACTTGTACCGGTAGGAACAATTCTCGTCTTCAACTTCTCAGCCCTTAACTCTGATTCACAAATTACCTTTGGTCTTAGAGGTGGGTCTTCTTCATTTTCAACTTCAGGGCCATATGGTTCAAACACTTGTGTTGCAGCTTGTGGTCGAAAAGTAGACTCTTGTGTACAAGCCTCTGTGTCATATTCACTGTCAGACATTGGTCTTTTTCCTTTCCTTGAATGTGCATTATTTTCAATACACTTTTTCTATGAAAAAATTGTTATCATCAAGGATATTGTTAATTAACTTAAAATAAAAACAAGGAATATTGCCAATAAGTATTTTGTAGCTTACCTTTTAACAACCCCTTACATTGTAGTTTGGTTCACCACAATTACTACATGTCATTTGAGTGCCCTTTCTGGACTGAGACCACTCACCTTTCCTTTTTTTGCTTCATCTGGTTCTCTATTCCTCTTCATTTTAGGTCTGCCAACTTGTTTCACAACATCAGGAGGTAACATTGTGCTTGAAGGATCAACCTTCCAGAACTTCTGACCTCTTACAGGTTGCATCTTGTTTTTATAGGTTAGCATGTAAGCCTCCTTACTATACCACCAATGTATTTTAGCTATGGGATCTACTTCTTTGTGTGTCAATGCTTTGATGGCATGAGGGCAGGGAATACCTGATAAATCCCAAATTCTGCAAGTGCATTTTTTTGCTCTAGATTGACAGTGTGTCCATCTTCTCCATCAGACACTTCATAGCCCCAATCTCCATTGAATTCCACCTTACAACTAGGTGCTATGGCCCTGAAGTCAATGTACAAATTCATGCAATATGGACTAAAATCAGTAACCCAAGTCCTCAACTTTTTTTCATTTTCCCTTAGCAATCTCATCACTTGTACTCTTATGTCTTCTAACATCTTGATTATTGGCTTTCCTCTAGCCTCAAGGATCCATGCATTGAATGACTCAGTGAAGTTGTTATCAACCATCATGTTCTTACACTGAGTATCAAAATAAGCTCTTCACCATGCCTTTGGTAGATATTTCACCAAATCCCTTGCACCATCTTTTGATAATTTCCCCAACTTATTCAACTGGTCCTTGAACTCTTCATCATATGAACTCCAAGCACACCACCACATAAGCTTCCTCATTTGACCACTCCTCTATTTTTTGCACCAGTTACTCTCAATATGTCTCACACAATACCTATGTGAGCTTCAGGCAACACTTTGTCAACAGAATCTAACAATCCCTGTAACAGTGAAACAAAAGAAATGAGAATATGAAATTAAAATATGAGAATCATACTTTTTGCATATCTGAAATGAATGTGATTTATGCACCATCTTTAAGGTCCAAAGACCCCTTCAATAGCTCAATAAACTAGCACCATGTCTTGCTTGTTTCTTTGTCCACTATTGCCCATGCTAGTGGATAGAAACTGTTCATAGAATCTTGTCCTCGTGCAACCAACAACATGCCCTTACATCTACCTTTCAAGAATGTACCATAAAGTCCAATTAGTGGCCTCAAACCAGATTTCCAGCCTTTTTTTAGAGCATCAAAACACAAGTACATTCTCAAAAAAATTCTTTTTCCTTCAGTTAGGGCATCCTTGGAGATATTTATCAAAACATCACTTCCGGGATTGGATTGTTTAATCTCTTGTGCATAGGCCTCAAGTTTGTTGTTAGTCATCTATAAAAATACCCTCCAACTTCTAAAGAACCATACTCTTAGCCCTTTTAAGTTTGGATTGAGACACATTCAATTTTAAATCATTTTCAATCTCTCATTTCATATCTTTTACCTTGTACTTGGGGTTATTTTGAAGCTTGTTCTTGAAGTATTGAGCTAAAGTGGTTGAATCACCTCTAGGATTAAAAAAGGCCTCCTCACATGTGTGTTTATTGATGAAAGTCTTTATCATAAACCCTTTAGTCATCCCATCTCTTGAAATCAAACATCTAAAGGGACACCCCACATCACAACCATACCTAGTTCTCTTTGTATCACCCTTGTTTATAGTCAAAGCCCTTTTGTTAGCTAATGCATAATAATTCAGAACCTGTCTACCTTCTTTCATGTCCTTAAATGTCATACCAAATTGCAATTCCTTGAAGTTTTCCAACCTATCACCTACTACTCTTCCCTTTTCCTTGCTAATAGCCTCCATCCACTCATAATCATATTCCTCACCCTCAGAAAGATCCCATTCACAATCAGAACCAACACTGTGTTCACAATCTGTACCAACCTCAACATCTACAAAACATGATTCAGAATGTTGTGTGTTATGTTGTGCAAAGACTGTGAGCTCACCCTCCTCCACAACAAAGAAGTTGACGACTTTAAATTTCTCACACAATAGGCTAAGGATGTCCCTAATTCCATCATCCCCATCTATTATATAATACTTACCAGAGGGCCCAGTAACTATCAATTGTTTAACCCGAGAAAGCCCTAGCTTAGAAGTAAACTCATCACATATATCTTTATGACTCAATAATTTAGAGTCAAAATTAGGCCAAGAGTGCATCAATTTCTTAGTGTAAACCAACTGAGGTGAAATGACCCACCTACCCCCATAGTTGAACACAATTTCAACTTCATCAATCATCCTTCAAAAATACATGAAAGAAACAGTAAAATCAGAGGGACCACATCAAACCAAACACATTAAAAGCTACAAAATGTAATAAACTAAACCCTAAAATACAAACATCATCTCGAGACCACCAAAAGACAAACAAAACAAAGCTTACAAAGGCATAAAAAGTACATCCTTTAACATTAAACAATAGATTTCATGTGATTTTGATAGACACAAATCAAATACCATAGATGCCTCACTAGGTCGACTTTATTTAGATAACCCTAACCTAAGAGAAAAATGTAACAAAATCAAATACATGAGAATAAAGCAGTAACTAACTTATATAATTTACTGAATATAGAAGACTTACCTTCAAGCTGTAAATCTTCTCACGAACCTTAGTGCCGCGAGCTTCTTTTGATGGAAATGGAGAAGTTTGCCACAAGTTAGGGCTTTGATAATGGGTTAAAAGGGATGATTTTTGGGTCGGATATGATATGCGAATGGGTTAAAAGGGATGATTTACGGGTCGGATAGGTTATTTAAAAGAGGTGTATTAATTTATTTTTTAAAAATATAAATGCCATGTGGCAATTAAAAAAGGAATGTGGCAATTCCATTTGTCATTTAAAGAAAGGAAAAATGAGCTGGTTATTTCCAGAATAGCAACTAACGTCTACAAGGGCATATCTATGCGAAAAGTTGGACGGCAAGTGCACTGGTGAACCAAACTTCAAATAAGGGGTATATGTTAGACATTTTCGAATAGTTTAGGGGCATATTTGACCCTTTTCCCAATAAAAAATTATTAGTAAAGTCATTTCAATGCAATTGAAAAAAGTTCTAATATAAGTAAAACAGATATATATATATATATATATGATTTTTATGTTTGCTATTCCTAAAATTTACCCTATATATATTATGTTCATGATTATTTAAGAGGAGGTAAATACTTTCCTGCATCAGTTATATCAAATAATACTAATTTTTATCTTGATTAGAAGATAAATTTTTGTAATTATTGTTTGTGATAATCAGATTTGTTACGTCACATCTCCTTATATATTTATTAGTGCAACCCCGAATAGGAGTAATATACAAATATTAAAATCTTATATGATATCACTATATGTATCTTATTATATGAAAAAAAAATTAAAATAGAATAAAAAAACATGGACAACCAAATAAGAATAAGCAGCTAAAAGCATACATGCAGGTATAATTTATATTTATCGAGTCCAACTTTAAAGATTTTAATAATTTTCACACATGTGTGTGTGCGAAATTTTTCAAATTTTAATAAATACTAAATTTGAAAATATAAAAATTTTAAATATTAAACTATTAAATTTATATATTAAATTTTCTCTCGGAAAAATTCATAGAGTGGACACCTTGAAGGCGTAAATTTTGTATTATTATAAAGGGATCCCTATTATAAATTAATGATATTTTTAATTGCATAACATGTAAAAATATTTTCTTGCAGTCCTACTCCATATTTTAGAAAGTGTGTTTCAAACATTAATTAAATAAAAGAAGAGAAGAACAGCTAAAATAATAAGGCTCCTTCAAATTTACATTTTACATGAACTCATATGTTATATGGTTAGATCCACATATGAATATGAATAGATATAATTGTCTTGGACATATAAAATAAATATCAATTTGAAACACAAAATAAAATATTCAAAATTACAGATTAGTCCCAAATGAAATTGTGTTTGTAGTATTTAGGTGGTTGAAAATGATAAAATGTTCCGAATAAGTTTTTTTAATCAAATTGGAAACACTCTATCATTTTCAACCTCCTAAACACTAGATCAAGTGTGATTCAATAAATTCAGTAGGCTAAAACTAACTTCTAACAAGAAGTCTCAAATTTTTTTAATCTGCATTTATTGTGTATTGTGTAATATTTTTATAAGTTATAATGTTTTTAAGTTTACCACAGAAATTTCATAGTAATTAATAGTATTATTATTTCAAGTTGATAAGTTAGCCAAGTGTATGTAATATATTACCTTAGATCTCGTTACATAAGAAATTTTATCTAATAATATGAAGATTTGAGTAGTTTAATTCAAGATTTAAAATATTTTTATTGAAAAAAAAAAAGTCTTTCTTTCCTTATTTTTTTTATAAAGATTTTGTACTCTCTTTTTTTCGTGCAAATTTCAATATTTCATCCCTTTTTAATAATTCTTTAAAATAATTTATGTTTCCACATAACATGCTTAACACCACAAGATTAAAAGACATTTTGATACATTTTATATACCACCAATATGAATGTATACAATTCTAAATAGAAAAAATATATATTTGTTGGAGGATAAATTTAGCAGTTGCTATCCGTTTCAATTGCCACAAGAATGTACAATTATTAGGGGCAAATGTTTGATTGCCATAAATATTTAGCTTTATTAAGTTTATTAGCAGCAAATATTGTATCGCCACTAAAAACCTTTTTGGGTGTAGTAACTGAAGATTTAAAGTCATTCTTACTCTATAAAATTTCATATAAAATCAAAATAAGACAAATAAATTAAAACCTAGAAGTACGATAATAGAAAATGTTATTCTTGACTTTGTGTATATATATGAGCATATTCCTTAAAGCCTGATAAAGTTTTAAATTCATGAAAATAACAAATTTAGACATGTTTAATATGTCTTGTTCCTGTTGATGGAATCATGTAATCTATAGCAGGATCAGAGCAAATCTATATAGTTTAGCGTACGTGCATTCTACATGTGTATCACGTCAGTATAAAAGATTACATACAAGAAGAATATATATAAAATTTAATGTGGGTGAAGTCTGAGTAGCCCAGTGTTGACCCGATTGCATGATTTTGCCCAATGATAGACAGAGTGACTACTTTCTTAAGGGCAAATCGTCAATTAGTGCAATACTTAGTAATATTTGGGGAAAGTTTGAGTACCCATGGGTAGAAAAGCATAAAGGTGGATTGTAATGTTGGGAGGAAACTAGTATTTGTTGTGCGTGTTGGTTTAGCTGTGAAAATTTAGCACTGGGCTGAACACTTCCTGTTTGGCGGGCTTGTCTTAGCTCACCAAGGAGGTTAGGCGAATCGCCGAGTAAGCCCCAGATCGCCTTCCTTAGCATATGCATGGCCTTGGGTATTGTCCCATTTGGCGGCTTGTCTAAGTCCGCCGAACCCATTGGGCGTATCGCCGAGTGGGAGAGGACATCACCCTTGATGCCTGTGTCTTTTCTTTTTGCACTGTCAACTTCGGCGGACTTATCTTAGCCCGCCGAAACTGACTCGATGAATCACCGAGTTGGCATTGACTTCACCTTGTATGCCTAAGCCCTGAGTTAATTGGTACTGTCCATTTTGGCGAGCTCACCGGAATTCGCTGATCCTATTTGGTGATACACCTTCCCGTTAGGCGAGCCTCAAGAGTGTTTTTGAAATGTGATTCAATGTGCGTTCAACTTCAACTAACCTTCGCAGATCTTGTGTTTTAATGTGTGATTTACAAGTAATGGCAAGAACTAAGGGCAAACATGTGGTTTCCTCTGACACTGCTTCAGACAGAGAGTCCTTTCCTCCTCCTCCTCCTCCTCCAAAGAAGCAACAGGGCATCTCAATTAATGAGCCTTTTGAGGCCTCTTGTGCCCAACAAACCAACCCTCAGACCCCTACCAGCGGAGCAAGAAAGTGAGAAAGCATATTGTAAAGAAGCAAGTGAACATCCGCAGCCAGTTAGCATCACCCCCATAAGATCCTAATCCTGCATCACCGTGCTTTCCCAATAATAACTCCAAGAGCTTTGAATAGGCTCAAGGCAAAAGGAGAACAGACCATTCTAAAGGAGTGTCGACTCTCAACTGATGGATTCATGAGTGACTACCTGGCTATCTAGGCCGCGATAAAATTTCACAAGTTAGAACAGTTCACTAAGGCCAGACAACATTATGTGCCGAAGTGGGTACGAGAGTTCTATGACGCCTATGCCAAGGCATTGCCAAAGAAGAGAAAGGGCATTGTCTGGAAGACAATAGTTGAAGTGGAAGTGAGGGGCAAGATGGTTCAATGCCATACCACTGAGATTAACACAGTATTATGCACCTCAAACAATCATGTTGATGCGTACAAGACCCGGAGGACTAAGAATTTAGATGTATTAAAGTTATGGTTGACCCCTCTAATATCCGATGAGTCTTCTCCCTCTTAGATGGCTGAAGGAGCAAAGATCGAGAAGAATGACCTGAACATTGTAGCACGATACTAGTTCAGGTTTATTAGTAGCAACATTATGTCGTCCCAAAATAAGTCTGTACTCTGCATCCAAAAGCAGCACTAGTGAGCTCTATTATTGAGAAAGATAAATTCAATGTGGGTGCAATTATTGAGGACGAGATACTACTCCGGGCGAGGCAGGAGTTGACATCACTCCTATTCCCAGTGCTCATTACATAGTTATGCGAGAGGGTAGGAGTCCCTTTCTGGAAGACAGATGTTAGGATCACACTGGTCTCCTCTAATGACATTCGCAGGATCGAGGCCGAGTATTTGCGGGACGGTGTGGCTCGGAGGAAGCCGCCACCATAAGATTCTACACTTGTGGTTGACCGTACCACTTTGGCAGATGAGGAAAACACATGTCATGACCCAAAAACCGGGTGTGATGGCACTTGTCCTATCCCACTAGGAGAAGTCAGCCTAAACCCAACAAACCAAAATAAAAACGGAACTAAGCAATAGAAGCGGAAGACTTCAAACTTAAACAATCCTTCACAAGGCTGGTTGTCACATGTACAAGCCACTATACAGATTTGGAATGAAATTACAAGTCTCAATATCTTTGTATCTCAAATAGAACAAGACATAAAGTAAAAAGGTCAAGAGAGATCGCCAACATCGAACAGCTACCTCTCAAGTTTCCTTAAAAACCTCGGAGTAAAAAGAAAAGAGAACTAGATCACGGTCCGGGCTCGGAACCTACACAAGTGTAGAAGCAAGGGTGAGTACCAAACAATAAGGTACCCAGCAAATCGACTAATAACACAAGGCAAATCTAATAAAATCACGAATCCCTTACTTCCAACCGAACCTCTGATAACTACAACCTGTATAGAAAATCAGCCCAACCTAACAGATTCCAATTCACAGTTCAAATAACACATAGGTCAACAACAGCTCAACAACATCACCAAAATAACTCACATCAATATCAAGTATATCAATTGCAGAGTCACAAGACATAACCACAACTCCACAGTCACAGTTTCAAAAACAAGTCATAACTCGCAAGTAATCATAAAGTCAATCACAAGAATCATGTTCAACACTCAATAATATGCATGAATATGGATGCACATGTAGTTATCATGCATGCATCACAGTCGCCGGCAGAAACCTCGGCATCATAACATCGCCGGCAAAAACCTCGACTTCACAACATCATCGGCAGAACCTCGGCATCACAATATCACCGGCAGAACCCTCGGCATCACAATATCATTGGCAAAACCCTCGGCCTCACAATATCAAGAGTAGGACAATGCAATGCAATGACAAGTAAAGTGATGCATGTCTGTCCTACGATACACATCCGCTGAATCTCAAACCGGCACCCATTGGGGCCACACATGGACCATGTATCCGCCGAAACCATTTCCCATCGGCATCGCTGGAACCATTTCCCATCGGCATAATCATCACTCGCTGGAACCATTTTCCATCGGCATAATCGTCAAAATGTCTCATCATAGTGTTTCAGAACCAATGCGCATAAGCATGTTCACACAAATAATGAGAAAATGATAGTTTTCACAATCACAACGCAATTCATATCAATGTAATTCACGTCACACTATCAACAATATATCAACATCAACAATTACATCATTTACAACGAGATCAGTTGCCTAGTCTCCGATTCACTACTCCTTTCATCACAAGTAGAATTAATCACTAGGCAATAGTTTCAAGTCTAGTCCCATAATCCACAATGAGCAAAGTACATATTCATCAATTTCAAATTCACATCGAGGCTATCATATCAATTCATCAATTACACATCAACAACAAGATCAAGGCCCATCACACTTTGGCCTAACACTTTAGCACACATAGCCATTTTTATTGAACCCGCCGATTAGATTATATTGATTCATACAAGAATTCAACCCATACCTCAATCCCATTACTCCCCAACACAATCAAGAAAGAGAAATCCGAAATATTACAAGATTCGCAAAGTTTTAGAAGTCCACTTGCCTTAACCGAAATCGCGATCAATCCACAACTGGAGCTTTTCCCTTCCGAAAGTAATCCAAAGCAACACAATCTAATCAAATTATGAACCACAATCAAATTTCGGAACCAACAACACTAAGAACATGAAATTTGGCAAAGGGGCCCAAATGGCTCAAAAATCCGATTTCAAAAACGGGGTTTTAAATCCGGAAATTTTTACATGAAAATGATCCTAAAAGCATTAGAAATACATTGGTGAAAACCAATTAAAAATCGGAGCTCAAACCAGGCCACAATCACCATTTTATCAAAGCTTTGAAATTCTTGAAAAACCCCAAATTTCCTCCTTTAAAAACTTCAAATTCAAGTCAAAATCGAGTTATAATCAATGGGTAATGAAGATTGAGGGTCAAAATTACTTACCCAATCGATTCCCAAGAAAAATCTCTTTTCAAATCGCCTTCCCGAGCTCCAAAACGTCAAAAATGATGAAAATGGGACATTTCCCGAATAAACACTGTTTCAAGCAAACATTGCTCTCCGTGAACGCGGGCCATGACCCTCTGCAAACGCGTAGGCCAAAAGCTCCAACACTCCGTGAACGCGGAGGCCAATCCTTCAGGTACTAGACATCAGCAAACTAGCAAGGCACTAAGTCTCCGAATGGCCCCTCGGGATTCGTCACACAAACCACATATGCTACCCTACTAAATTCGATGTTCTGGACTCATTGGAACCGTCAAATTTTGAATTCGAGGTCTTCTTTACCCGGAACCCGATGAAGCGCAATCAAACTAACTTAAGCCTCAAAAACTCAAATCAAGCTCGGGACCTCTAAAAATTCAATCAAGCCCACTTCTAGGACTAAAATCATCCTCTGAATCCTATTGAGTTGTCGGAGTCAAATTCAGAGCATCCGATCTTCGAATGTTGACCAAAGTCAACTCTATGATCAAAATTTCATAATTTTCCAACTCAAGGCCTCAAATCCACGATATATCCCCAAATCTGATTCCGTCAGCTCTCCTAGACCAAATTCCACATTCCGAAGCTGATGGAATCGACAGAATCCCCATCCGAGACATGAAACTATGAATGACCTCAAAAGCCACATTTTTACAACTTAAGCCTTTAGAAATCAAAAGTTTCCAAAAATCATAACTTAACAAGAATTTCACAAAAATAACTTCGGATATCAGCCAAACATGACTCGGGGAAACTCTCGAGAGTGTAAAACGGTCATTTTACAAAAATTTCCAAAAATGACCTTCAGGGTCATTACAACACACCTGCTCCTTCTATGGAACAAACGGGTATTTCTACACCTTCCTCAACTGCTACCCAGTTTGGTTCTACTTCTGTGCCTATTACTGCTGCTATTGCTACTTCTGTGAGGTCTCCCACCTCTCCTATTACCCTTCCCCCTTGACCTAGGCTATGATTTACCAGATGGGCAGCCTTGCCTAATCAGCAAATGTTAGAGTTGTTCGGGTTGAGACGGACATGCCCAGGCGAGAGTGCTCCACATGCATAGTCTATCATGGAGACCCTTTATCTTAGCCTCCTCATATTTTTATTTGTGATGAAATGAGACTCAACTTTGAAAGTGTTACCAAAAAGAAGGAACCCCTCCTTATAAAAAAACATTATGATGAAAAGGCCTTGGAAAAGTGAAAATAAAAAATATAAAAAAATAAATATATATATATATATATATATATATATATAAAAGAGAAGTGAATGAAATAAAAGGGGACTCCAAATAAATTGTGTGGCAAGTCAGGAGTTGAGTTCTCAAATGAAAAAGAAGGAAAAGGACTTGAGAAGAGGTGATGATGATTGCAAAAATGTTTTCAAAAGGTAAAGTCACCAGTCCAAATTGACCATACCTTTACCATCAGCCTCATTACAAGCCTACAGGACCCTCGAGATCTTGCATGAACTAGGTAATGTGATTATTGGAAAATATGCACAAACCAACAAGCAAAAGTTTAAATTGGGGGTGTTGATGAGTGATAGATTTGCACTCATTTAAGGTCCATTTAGCTCAATAATTAGTGTCCTCAATGCCTAATTTTGTCCTATTCTGATAGAATGATGATGATTTGCAGCTATGAAGGCAATTGGACGAGGCAAGGACTGATGTTTGAAAGAATGGCCAAGAATATAAAAAGAAGTGCAAAGTGAACATTGTTGATCGCCTAACATGAAGGGCGGATCGCCAAATGAGCACGACCTTGCCTAAATTGACAGTGCAAAGCACTTGTGTCTATCAAAGAAGGTCGGCGGACTCCAGTACAGACAGCGATGTGTCCAACGAGAACGACGACCCTGATGCACATCGCCCAACGTGATAGTGTGCAAAGCAAAGATGTAATGCTTAAAAGGTGAACAAAGGTGGTACTCTGTGATTCACCGAGCGTGAAAGGCCGACTCAATCGAGTTCATCAACTGAGGTTCAAACACCTGAAGCCTAGAGGATCATAAGGCGAGCTAAGGAAAGATGGGCGATACACCGAGTAGGTTTGGCGAGCCCGACTATTGTTGTCGAGTCAGTCACTAAGTGAATTTTGGGCCAAATTTTTGGAAAATATAAATAGGCCAAAGGATGCCATTTTTTAGGGAGTTCACGAGTGAGTTCGAAAAATAGTTTAGAAAGTTCTCTTTGAGAGGTTTAGAGAGTGCGAGAACACTTTACTTTTAAAGAACACTTTTTCTAGCTTTTAGGGCTTTACAACTTGGTGTTAAATTTTGATAAATTGAAGTTGAATCCAAAGTGGGTTTACTCTTAATTTCTTGATTTCAAGTTACCCATTGCTGCTTTCATAGAAGGTATAATTTCTTTACTTTTTGTGATGGGTGGCTAAAACCCCAAGATCCAGAGGTGCTCAAATGGGGTTGGGTGTTGATTTAATGTAGTGGGTATTGTGCTATGCTCTATTGTATTGTTGTTCATATATGAATTTGGTCTAATTACCATGGGGTTAATTCAAGGGTTACGTTTGTAAGCTTAATTCCTACTTTCGATCTCCAGTTCATGCTCGAAAGAGATTGATTGGAGTGGGTGATTTGTTCAATACTAGCAATTTAGGTTTGATGCCTATAATTTTCTTGAAATAGAGGTTATGGATCAGATCTATTTGCCATGTTCTTGAAAGAGAAAATAGAGTAAGGTATTCGATTATTTAGGATTGGCCTTTAGATGAGACCGAAAGGAGATTCTATGCATAAATTGATAAGAATCGGGTTACCAGAATAAACAGAAAAATAATGCGGAAGCTAAATTATAAACATTAAAGACATAAATTGAAAGATATGCGAAATTCAAGAATAAAATCTCCAATTTCAAGATAAAGTGCTAAGAGCCCTAATTGATCTTAGTATTCAAAATTAGCGGATTAAAACTAACTATAATACTACTAGAGCCAATTCAAGAACTTAGATCAAAAGTGATCTAGACCCCTATTTCGAAGAAATTAGAGACAACAATTAGTATAAGACTAATCACCTTCTTTAATTTACGAATAAGAACAAAAGATATCAAATTAAGAATTAATCTTACCTCTTAAAGAATCATTCTTATAAGGCTGTAAGATAAATTCATAGTCCGCACACGCAAAGGTGTAAAGAAGAGAAATCTCTCAAATAATATTAATCATGTCTGTTCAAAATAATAAAAATCAACCCTATATATAGGGAAAACCTATCCCAAATAGAATGAGATTTAAATCCTACTTTTATGGAAATAATAACTAGGAAAATTTAAACTAGGAAACTTTTAAACCAGGAACTTTAAACTAGGAAAACTTTAAACTAGGAAACTTTTAAACTAGGAAACTTTTAAACTAGAAAATTTTGACTTTAAGCGTTCTACTTTTTGGGCTCTTTTATTGGGGGTCGTGTGGCCCAAGCTTCTTCCTTTTGGGCTTGAATTTGGACACCTTTTTCGTAATAAACATATTCTTGATTTTTCATTGAAGCCCGTCAACTTTAGTACAAGTAAGCCGACATGGATGCTATCATTCCCCTCTTCTTGAAAACAATTCATCCTCGAATTTGAATCTCGCAAAATCAAGAAGACATGCAATAGCAAACAACACCCACTGATCAAAAGCAACAATGGTAGGAACAAAACAAGATAGTGACCATGTGTCCACTTAACCCAATTAATCCTGGCATGTATAAATACACCTTTATAAAGCATGTGAACATCATCATCCCAATAGAAAATTCTCTTACTTATATAAGCACAACAAAATTCTCGTCTAGATGCCATTGCGAATGATATATGCAGCTCCAATTTAGTTCCATCAATAAAGTACTCCAATGGGTATGACAAAGACAATCCAAAATCCCTATCAAATTTGACACTTTTATGATATAGCCAAGCATCTTCAATTATACCTCCCAAAGATTCTTCCACATAAAAACTATTCACCCATTCTTCTATATATGTTGTATTTAAATAAGCATTAAAGTGCTCATAATCATGTACCTCATCATCACAGTAGCAAATACCCTTTTCGACTCACAATAACCGACACTGGAAGAATTATAACTCATTACATATAAAGAATAATATTCCAATAAGTTATCACAGAGAAATCGATTCAACACGAGAACAATAGAAGAATCAACTAACTCATTCACAATCCTCCTCGCACAAACATCACGCCTCTTTTCAACAAGTGGAAATCCACAATCAACTATGTCATGCTCAATTTTGAAAGAGCTCCAATTACTCTTATTGAACTTGGTGATTGAAGTTAGTGACTTATTATATAGCAAAATATCATCATCCTCAAAATCAATGAAGTCACCAACATAAGAATTAAGAGTGTAGTTCATTACCTCCAAGAAGATTTTAGGTGTTTTAGGAATACCAAGAATGTGAATAAACCAATTATACATACCTTACTTGGTCTGATGTAGCAAAGGAATTACATCACCTCGTTTTTCCTTCCTCATTGGTGTTAGATCCACAATTGCCTTGTTGAACTTTTTGCCATGAGTTTTATCTTGGACAGACCCAAAATAATTTTCGTCACCTTTATCGTTCTCATCAACATGCACTCCCTTACTTTTTTCACCCTCATATTCCCCATTATCCTTAATTAAGACAACTCTTCTATTTGGACATTCAAACGCCTTATGTCCCCTCCCTTGACACTTGTGACATTGTATAGCACTAGAATGGGTAGAAGGAGTAGAAGTTTTTGTGTTAAAAGTCTTACCTCCATCTTTGGCCTCCCATTTACCTTTGTCTTTGTCATCTTGTGATTTTAGGCATAGTTTTCTCCTCATGTGTTGGCCATGGCTTCCTTGTAGTTGTAGTAGATCGATTCTTCCATGAGTCAGCTTGTTGCTTTCTTTTATTTTGTTTTTCTACTTTTACAGCCAACTCAACCAATTCATCTAAATTCACATATAGTTGCAATTCTACTACATCAACTATTTCTCCATTTAAACCATTAAGAAATCTTGCCAAAGTGGACTCCTCGTCCTCATTACAATTTGCTTGCATCATAGCCATATCCATAGCCTTGAAATAGTCATCAACAGACATAGAGCCTTGCCTCAGAGTTTGAAGGTGTTTTGTAGATCTCTTTGGAAGTGTGATGGTACAAAACGTTTTCTCATAACCCTCTTCATCTCGTCTCATGTCGCAACATACGATTCTCCATTGTCTATTCTGTCTCTGCAAAATTTCCTCCACCGACTAGAAGCATAGTCAGAAAATTCAACCACAACAAGTTTAACCTCCTTACCTTCAGAGTAGTATGACAGCAAAAGATGGCCTCCACTTTCCTCTCCCAATCAAGGTACAAGTCTAGATCTCTTGTCCCCTTGAAAGTAGGAATCTTCATCTTAATGCTACTAAGATTGTCATCCTCAACCCTAACCGTGGTGCCTTCCTTTCATTTCTCGGTTAGTAAGCTTCTTCAAATTTGTCTTCATAATCACCAAATTGATCCTTAGTTTGATGGACTTGAGGAGCTCGAAAAGCTTGCCTCCTAACTTGAGGCATCGGGTTTTGATGGATTCTCCTCACATCGGTCATGTTCACTGGATTATGTGAGTTTTGTGCAATCTCTAACGCATCAAGTTGGGCCAAAATCATTTTGAGCACCTTCATTAATTCGTCCTTTTGAGTCCCAGTGTCATCATCCTTTCCAGTTAAAGACATCTCAAAAAATAATTCAAAGAAACAATTATCTCTTGATTTGACTTTTTTTTCTCTCTATGGATCTCTCCCTCTCTTGCCTTTTTCCACTCAAATTACAACCTTTGGCTGGTTCCTTTATGATTTATATATAAACCCTACTAGTAACAATCCTTTTAGAAGTAAGATTTAGAAAGAAAAGAATTTATCAACTCCCAGATAAATTGGGATTGATGAAACAAGTAAAAAAAGGACCACCTTGTGAAACAAGAAAAAAAGAAACAAAAAATAACTTCAAATTTCCCCTCTACTTGATTTTCCTCTTTCAGGTAGAAAATCAAGAATCAAAACAAATTCAGAGTTTCTTGAAATACCTTAATATTCAAGAATTTGAATTTTCTTTTCCTTTGGTTTTTTTTTTTTTGCTTTATTTTTGCTTTGTAGCTTAACTTTTAAGCAACTACAAAAGGAATTTTTTTTTAAACTCCCAAGATTATCAAGAACGGAACCTTGATAAAACCTCTCTAATACCACTTGATAAGAATCGTGTTTACCAGAATAAACACAAAAATAATGCGGAAGCTAAATTATAAAGATTAAAGACAGAAATTGAAAGATATGCGAAATTCAAGAATAAAATTCCCAATTTCAAGATAAAGTGCTAAGAACCCTAATTGATCTTAGTATTCAAAATTAGCGGATTAAAACTAATTATGATATTAATAGAGCCAATTCAAGAACTTAGATCAAAAGTGATCTAGACCCCTATTTCGAAGAAATTAGAGACAACAATTAGTATAAGACTAATCATTTTCTTTAATTTACGAATAAGAACCAAAGATATCAAATTAAGAATTAATCTTACCTCTTAAAGAATTATTCTTATAAGGTTGTAAGATAAATCCATAGTCTGTACACAAAGGTGTAAAGAAGAGAAACCTCTCAAATAATATTAATCATGTCTGTTCAAAATAATAAAAATCAACCCCTATATATAGGGAAAACCTATCCCAAATATAATGAGATTTAAATCCTACTTTTATGGAAATAATAACTAGGAAAATTTAAACTAGGAAACCTTTAAACTAGGAACTTTAAACTAGGAAAACTTTAAACTAAGAAACTTTTAAACTAGGAAATTTTGACTTTAAGCGTTCTGCTTTTTGGCCTCTTTTATTGGGCTTCGTGTGGCCCAATCTTCTTCCTTTTGGGCTTGAATTTGGACACCTCTTTCGTAATAAACATATTCTTGATTTTTCATTGAAGCCTGTCAACTTTAGTACAAGTAAGCCGACATGGATGCTATCATAGATGCTTTGAGATCGAAAGATGATTAGCGTCAATGAAGATGACTTAGCCTATTCATGAATGTTCATCACTATAGAGTAGCACAATTACCCCTATGTGATATCAATTTCCAATCCCCGCACCCCTAGATTTCTTGTTAATTCTTGATTTCGTCTATGTTTTAGTTCAATTGCGATAATTGATAACCAATACTTTATATTAAGTTGGTGGTATTATCCACCCAATAGTTCTTCCTATTACAAATGAGCTGAATTAAAGTCCAAATTTCTTGATAAGGAATTATTCACAATACACCATTCCTTGTGGGATTCGATCCCGATTCTTTGTTGGGTTTTTATTGACGATGACCGCTCACTTTTTAATTGGTTTTGGAGAGTGATTTGAGCGTTATCAAAAAGCTAGTTGATCATATGGTGTAATAGCTAGTTACTACTATTGTTAATTTGTTGGATCAGTGAATCCTCGTAAAATTACATGTACTTATAAAAATTTAATAACATGCAATTCTAAATATTTATTTATAAAAGAAATATGGCGATATGTAATTTATTAATTTGACATCTTAGGATAATCCAAAATCAAATCGCATGTCCAAATAATATTTCAACATCAAATAATTGTGATTGCGAATGAGTACAAATGGTCCTAAAAGGAAAAACATCAGGGGCAAAAGTTTCACTTGATGTTTATTTCAATTTTTTCATAATTATAAAACTCTTGTTGCAGTACACGAAGAACAAGAAGAAAACCTAATTTTACTAATTCAATTGCTACTTCTCGTGTGTCTCAATTTGGTTTCTCACTTCCCAAAGAGAACTAAGGCAGTCATATATATTTCATATCGCTACATAGTTTGTGTATAAAACTTATCTAGGAAATTCGTGAAAATCATTTTGTTGGGGCGATCGTTGACTCAGCTTCCAACTTGGGTATCTTCTTTCATATATACACATTCATTTATTTTCATGTGTGCTTATCGTTGTTATTCATTCATTCTGGACCTTTATTGAAATGCTTGTTAGTTAGACCAGATTTGTTGTCTAAAAATGTTCTTTTCTTAGATTTATTACTATGTATAATAGGGTTAATTTGGAAATGATTGACATTTGGTTTCCAACACTCTCTCATGTTTTCAATCTAAAAAATATTGACTTTTGATGAAAATCTTTTGATTTTCACTGTGTTTTTATTTTCATTTATTCTGTTATCTCTAGCATTTATAGTGTTATAGATATTTGTAAAGAAGATGTTGGGAATTTGGGATTTGGTGATAATCCAAAGGTTTAGAAATATAAATTTTTTGTTGCCTTCCTTTTTAATCGACACATTGTTTGTGTATTTTGTTCTTGAGTTTCAATGACTTCTTAGAATCAATATTGTTCCTTTTCACATATACATAATAGGCCATGTGCACTTAAATTTGAAGTAAATCTAGTTTTACGGATCATATTTTTCAGGAATATGGATCTGTAGCTTGGTTGTTGCACCATATTTCAATATAGTTATAATCGATTATTGAACTGTATTCTTGTGATAAGTTGGGTATAAATCCCAATTGTGCCCTTTTTCTGGTCTCGTGCCATTCTTGACCGAGATAGCTCCAACTCTTATGGTGGATTAATTCTCCGAAGACATTAGTTGTGCCTTCGATCTTTCCTACTAGAGATAGTTGTCTCCTGCTAGTAGGATTTGTAGTTGGTAAAGTTTGGATTGTCACTCTTTTCCTTTATCTTGTGCTTTCAAATGCCAACAAACTTTTTTATTAGGGTATGTCATGAGTATTGATTCCTTCTTTTGAGTCAAGGGTCTATTAGAAATAATCTCTTAATACCACAATGGTAGGCTAAGGTCTGTGTACATCCTACTCTTACAAGATCACACTTTTGAGATTACACTCTGTTTATTGTTTTTGTCATGAGTGTGGTTTTGAGGGCCTTTAAATTTAAATAGATTCACTTATCCTTCCTTATACTAGCCAAAAAGAATCTACATGTGGAGATTGTTTCATCCTTTCTACCTGATATCTTAATTTGGACTTTTGGTTTGACTTTTTGTATATTTCACTTGACATTAAATGCAAGAATTTTCCTAACTTCTATAAGGGTTTATCTTTCAGTGAACAAGGTCTTAAATCTGTATAACCAGGTCTTATATATATATATATATATATATATATATATATATATATATATCCAAACAATAGATCCTACTTTATTGTAAACATATATCAAACCTTTTGAGATATATAATTAAATAGGATAAATTAAAGAGATTCTTTTATGTTGTAACTTTTTTAACTGTTGCTGGAGTTCCCTAATGAATACAAGTTGTATTTTCTGTCCTTAGTTTGGTTGATTACAGTAAGAGTTGGCTGGATGGATCAAAACAATATGCATGGTTTCGAACCTACTAAACTCCAAAAGCAGGTGGCAGATGTAGAGGAATTTGTTGTGCAGTGTGGTCGGTGTTTCAAATGGAGATACATACCTACAACGAAGAGATATGAAAAAATAAGGGATCAAATGTTGGAACATCCCTTCTACTGTGAAGACTCTCGTGAGTGGCGCCAACTCTATCATGTGATGATACACCTGACATCACTCAAAATGAAAGAAAATTGTGGGCGTCCAACTCTATCATGTGATGATACACCTGACATCACTCAACAGAGTAGGAAGAATATGGGATTGGGAGTCAGAAACCTTAAATTACAGAAGAAGTGTTTGCTATCCAAATGGCTATGGAGATATGTTCATGAATATCATGCCCTATGGGAAGAGGTAGTTTATCATAAATATTGGAAAGAAGACCACTAGTGCACAAAGGAAGTGATCTCTACCTATAGAGTTGGGGTGTGAAGAACTATCAGAAATTACTGGAAAGAGCTAAAATGCAAAACTAAGATTCTTGAGGGGAGGCGAGATAAGTCAAAGTTCTGGACAGAAAAATGGTGTGATCAAGGGATTCTAAAGAACATATTTCCTCGGCTCTTTTCCATAAGCTCTAACACTGATTACATAATAGAGGAGATGTGGATGACATATGGGTGGAACATAGTCTTCAGAAGACTTCTTATTGATTAAGAAATTGGTGAGGTGAAAATGATCGGTGAGTTCTCTGGGACTATTTGGATCTAGATAGACTGACTTGGGCTCACAAAACGGATGGAAAGTTATTTGTTAACCGGCTATAAAAATGGGTGGTGGTGGGAAGAGAAGGCAGGCCTTTAGGCCCTTGGAAAATAGTCTGGCAGAAATGTGGCTACAACCAAGGTTCACACAGTTGGTAGCCAGAATACCTTGTTTTACTCATGAGGCAATGCAAACGAAGGGCATCAATTTTGTATCAAGGTGTTTCTTGTGTAAGAGTACCTTGAGACCAACAAACATTTATTTCTACACTTTTAAGTAACAACACAGATGGCCCTTTTCACCAGCATATCCAACATTAGATGGACCATGCCAGAACACACAACAGATCTATTAAGCTGCTGGATTAGAAGGGGAGACAACAAAAGTCAAAAAAGATGGTGGAGATCAATTCCAACATGTATTTGGTGGACCATATGGAAGGACAAAAAATCAAAGGATTTTTAAGGGAAAGAATGTACTATAGAAAAGATTAAGTGGAAAGTATTTACTTCGTTAGGCTTTTGGTGTAAAGAACAGGATATAGATGAAGACATCCAACTAGTGGATTTCATAGAAGTATTGTAAGTATCTCTAATATTTCTTCTTCTTTTTTTCTCTTCTTCTAACAACTTTTTGGAGGTGGCCAGCATAACCCTTAAAGTTGAGGAATACAAAGTATTACCAAGTCTCAAAACAATCACAACGGTCATAACTAAAAGTTAAAGGTAAAAGAAGAAATATTCATCATTAGGGATAATACTTTGTACTCCCCTCTCAATGTGCTTTGTGACTCATATGTCTGTCGATAGTGAATCAACATTCACAAGAAAATGCTTCTAAGATACTAAATGCTTGTTGGAATGGTGTTATCGAGAATATGACAAAAGTTATTTAATATACCTGGAAATCCTAAATGATAGAATATATGTGAACTCTTTCATGAAATTAATTGAGATGCGCACAAATTGATCCAGAAACCACGATTATAAAAAAAATAAGAATATGTGCCTCTTTTACAAAAATATTATCATGAGAAACGTGTATTATGGGTAATAATATAAATCTTAGAAGGGTACCTCACTATTGGTTTGCTCCTTCCTATATGTAGCCTCTATGCCTATCGATATAAGTTGACTATACTGTTTTACTCTATTTAAGTCTATGTTGCATCCTAGCTAGCTATCACCTCTTGGGATATAAATAACACTTGTACGATCAATTTGGCTAAGTTGGACATATCTACTGGTGTGCTCTAATATCTGGATTGAAAACCTTGTAACAAGTTTTGTATATCATGATCTACGTTATAATGTCCTTGACCCTTATTAATCAAAATAACTTTTACTGGTCTGGTAACTAGATGTGTTATCGAGTTGCTTGAGCTTCTTGTTAGAATTTTTACCTACAACCGGCTCAAAATTTGTTCTCATCAGTGACAGAAGTATATATGCTATTTTGACAGTTAATCCTATCTCAAGTGTCCCTCTGGATGAGAGTTCATGTTTTCTTGGTGAACCAGTGCCTTCTGTACCTTCAGATGCAGCCCCACTACATGTACCAGATGGTAACTCTTCTGTGAGCTCATGTCTATGATGCCCGAAGCAAAAGAATATGGTTTCTAATGACTATATGCTGAGGTTTCTAAATTTTATTGCTTTAGTCTAAGTATAGGATTTATGAGCATAATATAGTTACTCAAAAAAATTATTTCATGTGTCTAAGTTTAGCTGAAAATATTATCCAAAGATAGAAAGATGGTTTTTGGTTGAAATATAGTATCTTTTTTTATGGTATTGCTGGAAATTTGATATTAATTATGGTTATGTTTGCACCATTTGAATACATTGTGTAATTTTCATACTCAATACTCCTTGACATAGATTTCTCCCCTTTGTGCTTTTGATTTTAAACTTTCACCTATGTATCTTTTTGTAAAAGCTTACCCGCATATACATGGAAGTCATGCGTTTGAATATACACATCTTTCACATAACCATGGTAAGTTGTATTGATTTGGTGTGAACATCGGGAATGAGTAAGTTTTGCCATGTTTAAGCATTGATGCTAGCTAAACTATGCAAAATTTTCATAGTGTTTAGGTAAATTTTTAATAGTAGGCCATAACTAATATTCTCTCCGCCTACTTTTAATTGCCATGATTTTTTTTTAGAGTCAAACTATAAGAACTTTGACTAACATTTTACGATGTATTTTTTCATCATATTGCTATGCAAAACATTGCAATTTATAGTACTTTTCGTATAATTTTTGAATATCTAAATTTTTTGTTTAAAACATCAATTAATGTAATCTAATTTAACTTTTAGAATTAGTCAAACTGACTTTCGAAAAGTGCAACATGACAATTAAAATTGGACCAAGGGAGTATTAGAGTGTCTGCTTTCTTCACGTATTAAAGTTCATTCCCTTTGCTATAAAAATTTTGTTTACCATTAATTAATTAAGAGACTGCAGTATTTACAATTTGTATGCTTCATTCTTGGAAATTGGAAATAGCGCAAGATTCAAGTTTCTAGTTGGTATAAATACACGTCCAACAATACTACTCCCTCCATCTTATATTAGTTGTCCACATTACTAAAAATATTTGTTTCGAGTTATTTGTCAATTTACAAAATCAAAGATAGAATTAATCAATAATTTCCCAAATTACCCTTACAATTGATTCTTTTTTAAAGTGTAAATAAATTTGTAAAGTTCCAAAAAAAGGTTTCTATTTCAAGTATAGATTTAGTCAAGAATGCATCAATTACCTAAATTCTTACTCCCACTCATTTGCATCTTGTATACTATAATAACTGTTCTTAAGGGAAATAATCATCCAATATTTAAAGATGGCGCGGATATTAAAAACTATTCATCCGATATTTAAAGATCAAAAGAATAAGTTGAAGCGGTTGTTAAAAAAGTGGAAGATTTAGAAAGCTCAAGGACAGTTGAAGATTCATTGGAGATAATTCATGAATATCAAATGAATAAATTGAAGATTCAAACAAAAAAGTTTGACACAATTTTCATGTAGAATTTTTTTGGCTCCAAGCTCTTTTCACTATGAAATATTTTCAAAATTATCGGTTTGAAAAGATCTTGGAAGAAAGGATTTCACGTGCAATAATAATTTCAATTCGATGGTGTCTATTCATATGTGCTATGATACTCCATTAATCTGAACAAACTTTAATTTTGGATAAATGATTTGAGTATTTCATTGACTTGAGGCATAATTGGTAATAATGGATAAGACACATGAATAAGTGTATTAAAAATAATAGCTTAATGGTAAATTAGTAAACTACCTTTCTTATTTCTAATTTCTTATCGGGCTTGTAAAGAAAAAGTTGACCACTAATATAGGACGAAAGAATATATAATTTCCCAAATAGGATAAGAGGTAATAAAGCCAAAGGAGCATTAGGGATTGGAAGTGGTTGCAACAAGCCTGGGGTGTGTACATTTTTAGCCTTAATGTTCAGACAAATGTCACATTGAGCAAACTTGGTGGTGTTGGAAAGAGGATTCAAATACATTTAATTTGATAGGTCATAGGTGACCTAATTCATTTTTTGCTGAGAGATATGATCATTTGAAGTTGACCCAAAACTCAAAACCTGATAAGTCCCTTTCACAGACGACTTCACGGTCCGTGTGAAGCCTCACAGACCGTCTAGGCATCTGTGGTCCTTCACAGTGGCCTTCGGGTGCAACCTCACTGTCTGGGTGACTTGTACAGACCCCTAGACGGGTCGTCCAAGTCACCACGGGCCGTCTAAGGCACCGTCCAGGTGCCTGCCTAGTGGTAGTCCTGGATGGTCTCACGATGCCCTTAACGGGCCGTAGACCCCTAAATGGACCGTCTAGAGTGTCGTGAAGGGTCCATAGTCCATTTTGGGTTTGTGGACTTTCCCGTTTGTCCTTTCTTTCCCTTTCTCGAAGTCCGAGGTGTTATAGCCCCTATTCTATTTATGAATAAGAAGGACGGATCAATGAGGATGTGTATTGATTACAGAAAATTAAATAAGGTGTCAATAAAGAACCATTACCACATCCCTCGCATTGATGATTTATGTTACTAGCTTCAAGGTGTTGTGTTTTCTAAGATTGACTTGATATCGGGTTGCCATCAGCTAAGGATTCTGGCGACGGACATCCCTAAGACTGCATTTAGGACTCATTATGGCCATTATGAGTTCCTAGTGATGTCTTTTGGGTAGACTAATGCCCTTGCTGCCTTTATGGACTTGATGGCGCATGTGCTCAAGTCGTATCTTGATTCCTTTGCTATTGTGTTCATTGATGACATTTAGGTATACTCGCGAAGCCGGGAGAATCATGAGCAGCATTTGAGTACGGTGCTTTAGACTTTGAGAGATCAGTTGCTTTATGCAAAGTTCTTAATATGCAAGTTTGTCTTGTGTATGTATCATTCTTGTGGAATGTGGTATCCAAGTATGGCATTATGGTGGATCTAGCAAAGATTGAGTTCATTCGTGATTGGGTTTTGTTACTAATGTTCGGAGCATCGTTAGACTAGCGAGCAGTTATACATGGTATGTGGAGGGTTTTTCAACTATTGCAGCACCTTTGACCTAGTTAACTCACCTTGATGTTCCTTTTGAGTGGTTTGAGGAGTGTGAGTTAAGCTTTTGGAAGCTCAAGGAGTTGCTTACCATCGCTCTTGTTTTGACTTTTCTAGTTGAAAGAGAAGGCTTCACGGTGTATTGTGACACATCTAGAGTTGGTTGGGTTATGTATTAATGTAGAAGGGTCTGGTTATAGCTTATGCATCAAGGCAACTTAAGGTGCACGAGCGCAACTACTCCACTCTTGATTTAGAGTTGGCGGCAGTAGTTTTTGCGCTTAAGATTTGGAGGCACTACCGGTATGGAGTTCGATGCGAAATCTACACTGAACACAAGAGTCTTCAGTATATTATGAGCCAGAAGGACCTTAATTTGAGGTAGCATTGGTGGATTGAGGTCCTAAAGGACTACAACCTCTCTATTCTAAACCACCCGGGCAAGGCAAATGTAGTAGCAGACTCCTTGAGCCGGAAGGTGGTGAGTATGGGTAGTCTAGCCTTCCATTCTAATGTGGAGCGACCTTTGTCTTTAAACATTCAGTCTTTAGCCAATAAGATGATTTGACTCGATGTTTTAGATTCTAGGTGGGTGTTGGCCTATGTGGGAGTTCACTCTTCTCTATTGGAGTGGACCCATGGTCGTTAGTTTAAGGATGAGGCCTTGGAAGCAATTCAAGACCGGGTTTTACAAGGTGATACAGGGCAGGCTACATTAGATTCTGATAGGGTTTTGAGGTTTGACGAGCTTATTTTTGTTCTGAGAGTCAGAGATTTAATTCATTTGATTCTTCGTGAGGTCCACGATTCCAGATATTCTGTCCATCCGGGCACTGCGAAGATGTATTGTGTCACTCCCGTATATCATGTTTCAATTTGGGGATAAGGATTCTCCAATCTAGTGTTAGAGTAGGTGCCCTCATGGCACAGTGGGTTGGGTTGTGACAAATAATTAATATAAAAAGAAAATTCCATTAGAATGAACCACATGTAGTTTGGAAAGACGGAAGATGAGTACAAGATTTATATTGTCAATAGTAACTAATTTAGATTTGAAGCTATTGGATATAAAAAGATTGATAATGAACTAGTGTTTGTCAAAAAGCTAATTATAACCAATTATATAGATATCTAATAATGTGTGATGAATAACAGAAATTATAAAGTGCTAAACATAATAATTTGAAATAGGGATGTAGTCAATTGTTCGACCAAAAATATCAAACAAAAACACTCTAAGCAGGCGCTTAATCATAGGATTTGAGAGTATGATTTCAAATTAGCATTTTTTTGTGCAATATGCACAAAATTTTTACTTTAACTTCAAATAATGATTTCAAATCCCAAATTCTCAAAAAAGTAGGATTTCGAATTTAAATTTTTTTGAAATATAACACTTGATGCATAAGTTTATATTTTACAAAAAAATATATGATTTTAAATTTTACAAACAAAAAAAAAAGACTCGTACTTGATGTGAAGAGATTGCCCATACCATGTGGGAAGATTTTATAAAAGAAAAGCTATTTGATCATATGTTGTAATAGCTAGTTACTACTATCGTTAATTTATTGGATCAGAGAATTCTTGTAAAATTACATATACTTAAAGTTTTTAATAACATGTAATTCTAAATATTTATTTATAAAAGAAACATGGAGATATGTGATTCATTAATTAGATGTCTTAGGATAATCCAAAATCAAATCGCATGTCCAAACAATATTTCAACATCAAATAACCGTGTTTGCCAATGAGTACAAATAGTCCTAAAAGTTATAAACATCAGGGGCAAAAGTGTCACTTGATGTTTATTTCAATTTTTTCAGAATTATAAAACTCATGTTGCAGTACACGAAGAGCAAGAACAAAACCTAATTTTATTAATTCAGTTGCTACTTCTCGTGTGTGTCAATTTGATTTCTCACTTCCCAAAGAGAACTAAGGCAGACATATCTATTTCATACCGCTACATAGTTTGTGTATAAAATTTATCTTGGAAATTCATGAAAATCATTTCTTTGGGCGATCGTTGACTCAGTTTCCGACTTGGGTATCTTCTTTCATATATACACATATTCATTATTTTCATTTGTGCTTATGGATGTAACTCATTCATTCTGGACCTTTATTGAAATACTTGTTAATTAGACTAGATTTGTTGTCTAAGAATGTTCTTTTCTTAGATTTATTACTTTGTATAATGGGGTCAATTTGGAAACAGTTGGCATTTGATTTTCAACACTGTCTCATGTTTACAATCTAAATAATATTGAATTTTGATGAAAAGCTTTTGATTTTCACTGTGTTTGTGTTTTCATTTATTCTGTTATCTCTAGCATTTATGGTGTTATAGATATATGTAAATAAGATGCTGGGAATTTGGAATTTGGTGATAATCCAGAGGTTTAGAAATATAAATTTTTGGTTGCCTTCCCTTTTAATCGACACATTGTTTGTGTATTTTTTTCTTGAGTTTCAAAGTCTTCTTAGAATCAAGATTGTTCCTTTTCACATTTAAATTATAGGCCAGGTGCAATTAAATTTGAAGTAAATCTAGTTTTGTGGATCATATTTTTCAGGAATCTGGATTTGTAGATTGGTGGTTGCACCATATTTCAATATAGTCATAGTTGATTATTGAACTATATTCTTTTGATCAGTTGGGTATAAATCCTAAGTGTTCCCTTTTTTTGGTCTTGTCCCATTCTTGACCAAGATAGCTCCAACTCTTATGGCGAATTAATTCTCCAGAGACACTAGTTGTGGCTATGATCTTTCCTATTAGATATAGTTGTCTCCTACTAGTAGGATTTGTAGTTGGTAAAGTTTGGATTGTCACTCTTTTACTTTATCTTGTACTTTCAAATTTCAATAACCTTTTTATATTAGGGTATGTCATGAGTATTGATTCCTTATTTTGAGTCAAGGGTCTATAAAAAAACCTCTTAATACCACAAAAGTAGGCTAAGGTCTGTGTACATCCTACTCTTACAAGATCACACTTGTGGGATTACACTCGATTTATTATTGTTGTCATGAGTGTGGTTTTGAGGGCCTTTAAATTTAAGTAGATTCACTTATCCTACCTCATACCAGCCGAAAAGAATCTAGGAGATTGTTTCATCTTTTCTACCTAATATCTTATTATGGGCTTTTGGTTTGACTTTTTGTATATTTCACTTTGACATTAAATGCAAGAATTTCCCTAACTTCTATAAGGGGTTATCTTTTAGTGAACCGGGTCTTAAATATGTATAACCAGGTCTTAAATATATATATATATATATATATATCCAAACAATAGGTCCTACTTTATTGTAAACACATATCAAACCTTTTGAGATATATGATTAAATAGGATAAAGAGATTATTTTATGTTGTAACCTTTTTAACTCTCCCTAGAGTAACCTAATGAATACAAGTTGTAATTTTTGTCCTCAGGTTGGTCAAGAACATTAAGAGTTGGCTAGAAGGAGCGAAATCATCAAGATATTGTCACCCCTAGAAAGATACATCAAAACTATTTGCATGAACTCAAAAAGCTGGTAGATGAAGAGGAATATGTTGTGCAGTGTGGTAGATGTTTCAAATGGCGGTACATACCTACAAAGGAGAGGTATGAAAAAATAAGGGAACAAATGTTGGAACATCCCTTCTGCTGTGAAGAATCTCATGAGTGGCATCTAGATGTATCGTGTGATGATACAAGTGATGTCATTCAAAATGAAGGCAAACTGTGGGCATTTGATAAGCCTAGTATTCCTCAGCCTCCACCAGGGTGGAAACGAATTTTAAGTATCAAAGCACAAGGAGGCACCAAATTTGCTGATATGTAAGTCTTACATTTTCTTCACCACCTAGAACAATTGCTGACTAATGTCCAATCATATATTTCATGTTTCTTTAATTTTTTTTTTCATCATTTACAATTATTATGATTCGCCAACTAGAAAGAGATTCCGTTCCAAAAATAAAGTAAAAAGGTATGTTCATGTTATCAAATTGAATCTGCTTTATAGAACATGTTTCGTTTCCTAATCCTTTCTTTTGATGGTATAAATTGTGTGAAGTGATAATTGGAAATATGTACTTCATTTTGTATTTTTGTTGTGGTATTGATTAATGGTCCTTATTCCTAGCTACTTGAAGCAACATTCGGAGTATGCATCACAAGGTGTAAAGCTGGAAGAGTTTTCATTTCTGACCCCAAGACCGCTACAACAAGATTATGCTAAGAAGCGTAGTCCATCACCTTCATATGATATAAATGGTGCTAATGATGGTATGTGTGTGTATTAAAACTTCTTAAATTAGAAGTAAGATCTTGCATTCTAATTACATTTACTTCTGATATGCCTGAAAAATAAGATAGTTATCAAAGGGTTTGAGTCTTACTAATTTTTTGTGGTTGAATCAATTTAATATTGATAATATTCTACTCCAGAAAATCACAAGGTTCATAAAATTCAAGCATATAGGGAAGAAAAATGCTCTCTAGCATTTCCCCCGAGGCAAACCATGTGAAGCCCCTTATGGGCTTTTGAGTTTCTTTTCCGGTGGACTTCCTCCACCGGAATCTTCTCCTCATTTCTTTGTTTGTCTTTTGTCTTTCATCTTCTCTTCTTTTTAGGCTCTCTTTAGGATGGGTAAAAGAATCTATTTTCATTCAGGGGGAAATCTTACGACATTACAAAATCAAAATCCAAAGCTAAAATATGGTTTGACTGGGTGAAAAATGCAAGATATCATATGAGAAAAATGGTATTAACTAAGGGTACTCTAGGATGGATCTGCATAAGGCTTAGTGAAGAATAAGGAATTAGAGGGAGGACTTTCAAGACCTGGAAAGGCAGACACCATTCTTTAATCATTTTTCTGTCCTTAAAATATAATCAATACGAGATATTCATGTCATTGATTTCAGTTAAAGAAAAGGACATAGCAGTCATTATTCTACTAGAAAATGCATTTAATGAAGGCCAAGAGAAGTTAGCAGGGAGAGTAAAAGCCTTCATTAATAGGAATACAATAACCTTAACAATCTTTAAATGCATAAGAGTGGTAGACACTGCTGCATACAAGGGGAAAGGTAGTTACTCAGAAATATTACATAGAAGTAAATGGACACAAAAAAGAGGCTAAGGTTATTGGAAGACTAGAAGCTGGAGAAGTGTTGCAGGCACAAATCCACTTGAAGGACGAAGATCGTGTGGGTAGATGTCCCATCAGGAGTTTTTTCTGGCAAATATAATACTCCAACTAGAAGCGAAGTCAGAAGATGAGGTCAACAAACATGGAGAGGAACACCTTCTATTCAAGTGTATGAAATGAATTGGTCTTCATTCCTTTTTGAGTATCATACAAGAAAGGAAGCAGAATATACATTGATCGGTGATAGGAGAAGGAAAGGGAGCAAACTAAACCTTCAGTGGTGGTCACCAAGAGCAGGGGCTTTTTCAATTTCCCAAGAATTTGATTGGTTTCATATCCATATTTTAGGGTTACCACTCAAATTATGGTTTCAGATGATAATGAAGGAGATAGGGGAGAGGTGTGGGGGTTGGCTCAAGATGGAAGAAGACACATAATTGAAGAACCAACTCTGATGGGCAAAATCAAACTGAGGGGACCAATAATCAAAATTTCAGCCTTCATCAGAGTTGCAGATGAGAATTATATTTTTCTCTCCCTCGATTTGGGTGGGAGATCTGGCGACATATCAGAGGATACCAAGGTCAGAGGAGTGTAATAAAGGAGAAGGAGTAGGGGGAGTTCTTTGAGATAACGGCTGGTCAGAAATCTCAAAAAGTAAGGACAAAAAAAAGAATTGAATTTCAAAAGGAAAGGTTTCTAGATTTCCTAGGGGATATAATGTGAAAGTAGTCACATGGGCATGGAAGTGCCCGGTGACCACACAGATTCAGAATTTAATAATTTTGAAATCCCAAAGGATGGACCAGTTATTTTGGGCAAACAACTGGCCAATTTCTATTAGGGATAATAAAGGACCAAAACCATTTATTATAGAGCCAAATAAATGGAAAGAGGCCCAAGAGCCACGTTTATCATCCACAAGTCAATTATTTATGGCCGAAGTTGTGAGAGAAATAACTAAACTACAATTGTTCTATGAGAAAGGCATAAATTTGAGGCAAGTAGGGAATGCGATTTCAAACCTAGATAAGTGATGCGTATAAGATAGAAACAGAGGGACAGATGATTGCAAAACGAATCACTTTGTTGGAAGACCCAACTCATATAAACTTTGACACGTCTGATTACGAAAAATCAACAGAAGAAACAACTAATAGATGGGTGCAGGAAAATATTTTTGAGACTTAGCAGAGAGTTTGGAGTTGCATTTAAAAAGTATATAGAGGAGGCACTAATTCTTTGGTAAAAATTTATGAAAAGAGGGGAAGGGGGCAGAGAGAAACAAAGGATACAGTTGAAAATATAGGCAAACAATCTATCCCAAGGAGTTGAGGAACCTTATCTTTGATGTTAAATTCAAGGATAAGTAACGAAGAAGCGAATCAAGAACTCGAGGGAGATAAACACCCATCTAGTTAACATGGAGATGAAAATATTCTCTTGAAATGTAAGGGAGATAAATAGGGTGAAAAAAAGAGTCTTGGTGAGAAGTAGAATCCAACAAGAAGGGGTTGATATAATTGTGTTGATGGAAACAAAACTAAATGGGATAGTGGAGGATCAAATGCATCAATTGGGAGTAAATAGGTGGATTGGGGATTTGGTTGGAATTTATAGTAAGCAAGGGGGATAATAGTGATGTGGGATAAAAGATCATGGAAGGGAGAAGTTGTGGAATATCGCAGTCAAAGTATCTCATATAAACTTATGGGTATAAACCATAATTTAACATGATTTCTTATTGTAGTTTACACTTCTAGTGATAAAAATGAAAGAAGGGAGCTTTGGGAGGAGATGGGTGCCATGAGAAGCTTATGTGAAGGACCTTGGTCAGTCTGTGGAGATTTAAACACTACTAGAATTCCCTCAAGAAAAGAACTAGAATTCCCTCAAGAAAGGACTAATTGCACTAGATTGGGAGCTATTTCAGATTTTTGTAGCTGTACAAATGAATTAGAGATGATTGATTCCCTTTTTTTGGAGGATCTTTTACTTGGAGAGGAGGATAAAAATAGAGAAATTCTTTTAGAAAAGAAAGGTTTCTTTATTCATTCCCTTAGGATGAATTGTTTACTCAAATTAGACAAAGTACATTACAAAGCTTGGGGCTTGATCACAACCCCGTAGTTCTGATTGTGGGGATGAGACATTCAAGAAGTCCTACTTCAAATTTTGAGAAATAGTGGTTAAATGTGGATTGATTCAAAGACAAAGTGCCTGACTGGTGGATTATAAGCTAGCTACTAAACTAAGTCTCCTAAAACAGAAACTTAAGGATTGGAGTAAGAATAAAAAAGGTAATTGGAGGGCAAAAAAAGATCAGACCATAGAGAAAATAAAAGTTTGGAAGCTATTAAGGAACTCAAAACTTTAACAAATGATGAAAATTTGATGAGGTACAGTCTATAACAATGGAGTATGAGGAAGTTGCAAAGAATGAAGAAATCCATTGGAGAAAGATATTGTGAATCCAATGGATTAACAAAGGGGATAAGAACACCAAGTTCTTCCATAGAATTTCTACAGTTCACAAAAGGATCAATATCATTGACTATTTGAAGATTAATGAAGTGATGAAAACAGAACACTTGGCAATTAAAATCTCAATTCTAAACTTCTATCAAAATCTATATAAAGAAAATGAAGGTTGGAGACTACCTCTGAACATTACGAATATCTAGAGAATCACAAAGGAGGAACAAGAGTGGCTATCAAGGGGATTTGAATAAAAGGAGGTCTGGGTAGGGGTCAAATTATGTGCTATTGACAAAGCACCTAGTCCATATGACTACACTATGGCATTTTTTCATGCCTTATGGGAACTAGTAAAGGAGAATTTAATGCAAATTTTTCATAAATTCCACTCTCAACAGTTTTTTAGAAGAGTTTTAATGCTACTTTTGTAGATTTAATTCCAAGGAAGGTAGGGGCAAATGGGTTGAGGGACTTCAGACCTTACTAGGTTTACAAGATTATTGCCAAGGTGCTTGCTAAAAGGCTCAAAAAGTGATTGATAAGTTAACAAATAGCATTAAATGTTCTTCATCAAATAAAGGCATATTATCGATGTTGCCCTTATAGAAAGAAAGTGCATTGGTACCAGAATCATAGGAAAAACCTTAGGGGTGATGTATAAGTTGGATATTGAAAAGTTTATGATCATTTGAATTGGAAATTTCTTATTGATACCCTTATACATATAATACTTGGATGGAGATGCATAAGTTGGATATCTTTCTATATTAAAACTACTAGGTTCTACATTCTTATTAATGGAGAACCATCTAATTTTTCACATCAAAAAGAGGATTAAGGAAAGGGGAACGCCTATCCCCATTCCCGTTCCATATTCTTATGGAAGCTTTAGATAGTCTTATGAAACTTTCTTTTGGTAACAACTGGATAAGGGTTTTTTGTGAAAAAACCAGGGGAGAGGAAAATATGAAGTTGAGTCATCTACTATATGCTGATGATATAGTAGTTTTTTGTAAAACAAAATAGGAGTATATTTGTTACTTAAGGGTGATTATGGTTAAATCTGAAGCTTGCTCGGGCCTTAAAGTTTACCGGAGGAAGAGTAGCAAGTTTCCAATCAAGGAAGTTGTGAAGATTGAATCTGTGGCAAGCATTCTTAAGTACAAGGTAGAAAAGCTGCCAATGATGTATCTTGGCAAGCCAATGGGATCCAAACATAAAACAAGTGCTATCTGAGATGACATTGTAGAAAAGTCTGAGAAAATATTGGCATTATGGAAGTTTCAATACTTATCTCTGGGGAGGAATAGTAACCTTGATTAATTCAATGCTAGATTCTATGCCAACTAATCTGATGACATTGTTCCCAATTCCTTAAAGGTGATAAAGGCATTGGATATCTTGAGCGGGAACTTCAAGTGGAAAGGAAATAAAATTGTGAAAGGGTTCAATCTAGTGAAATAGGTGGCAGTTGAATAGAGTAGGAAGAATACGGGATTGGGAGTCAGAAGCCTTAAATAACCGAAGAAGCATTTGCTATCTAAATGGCAATAGAGATATGTTCATGAATATCAGGCCCTATTGAAAGAGATAGTTTATCATAAATATTGGCAAGAAGACCACTAGTGCACAAATGAAGTGATCCCTATCTATAGAGTTGGAGTGTGGAGAACTATCAGAAATTACTGGACAAAGCTAAAATGCAAAACTAAGATTCCTGTGGCGAAGGGAGATAAGACAAAGTTTTAGACAGAAAAATGGTGTGATCAAGGGATTCTAAAGAACTTATTCCCTGGGCTTTTTCCATAAGCTCTAACCCTGATTACATTATATAGTAGATGTGGATGACACATGCGTGGAACCTAGTCTTCAGAAGACTTCTTAATGACTAAGAAATTGGTGACGTGGTGGAGCTCTCAAAACTGATAGGTGATTTTCCTGGGACTATTTGGATCTAGATAAATTGACTTGGGCTCACAAAGGATGAGAAATTCTCTGTTAACCGGTTATACAAATGGGTGGTGGTAGGAAGGGAAGGCAAGCCTTTAGGTTCTTGGAAAACAGTCTGGAAGAATGTGGCTACAACCAAGGTGAAATGTTTCACACGGTTGGTAGCTAGAAGACCTTGTTTCACTCATGAGGCAATTCAAAAGAAGGGCATCAATTTTGTATCAAGGTGTCTCTTGTGTAAGAATACCTTGAGACCAACAAATATTTATTTCTACACTATTAAGTGACAATACAAATGACCCTTTTCACCAGCATATCCAACATTAGATGGACCATGCCAGAACACACAATAGATCTATTAAGCTACTGGATTAGAAGGAGAGAAAGTTTAAAAAGATGGTGGAGATCAATTCCAACATGCATTTAGTGAACCATATGGAAAGAAAAAAAATTAAAGAATTTTTTAAGGGAAAGAATGTACTATAGAAAAGATTAAGTGGAAAATAATTACTTCATTAGGCTTTTGGTGTAAAGAACAAGATACATGTGAAGACATCCAACTAGTGGATTTCATAAAAACATTGTAAGTATCTCTAATATTTCTTCTTTTTTTTCTCTTCTTCTAATAACTTTTTGGAGGTGGCCAACATAACCCTTAATGCCGAGGAATACAAAATATTACCAAGCTTCAAAAATAAAATCACAACGGTCATAACTAAAAGTTGTCTGACAGAAAGGTAAAAGAAGAAATATTCATCATTTAGGATACTAATTTGTACTCCCCCTCTCAATGTGTTTTGTGGTTCATATGTTTGTCGATAGTGAATCAACATTCACAAGAAAATGCTTCTAAGATACTAAATGTTTGTTGGAATGGTGTTATCTAGAATATGACAAAAGTTATTTAATATACCTGGAAATCCTAAATGATAGAATATATGTGAACTCTTTCGTGGAACTAATTTAGATGTGCACAAGTTGATCCAGAAACAACAATTATAAAAAAACCAGAATATGTGATCTCTTCTGCCAAAATATTATCATGAGAAATATGTTTTATGAGTAATGATATACATATTACAAGGATACCTCGCTATTGGCTTGGTCCTTCCTATATGTAGCTTCTACGCCTATCGATATAAGCTGACTCCACTTTTTTACTCTATTTAAGTCTATGTTGTATCCTAGCTAGCTACCTTAGGTAGCCTACCTATCACCTCTTCGGATATAAATAATACTGGTGTGCTCTAATTATCTAAATTGAAAACCTTGTGACAAGTTTTGTAGATCATGATCTATGTTATAATGTCCTTGATCCTTATTAATCAAAATAACTTTTATTGGTCTGGCAACTAAATGTGTTATCCAGTTGCTTGAGCTTCTTGTTAGAATTTTTACGTACAACCGGCTCAAAATTTGTACTCATCACTGACAAAAGTATATATAATATTGTGACAGTTAATCCTATCTCAAGTCTCCCTCTGGATGGGAGTACATGTTTTCTTGGTGAACGGGCGCGTTCTGTACCTTCTGATACAGCCCCACTACATGTACCAGATGGTAACTCTTCGAAGAGATCTAGACTGATGGGTTCTCTTTTCTGTGAGCTCATGTCTATGATGCCCGAAGCAAAAGAATATGGCTTCTAATGTCTTTATGCTGAGGTTTCTAGATTTTATTGCTTTAGTCTAAGTATAGGATTTATGAGCATAATATAGTTACTCAAAAAACTTATTTCATGTGTCTAAGTTTAGCTGAAAATATTGTCCAAAGATAGAAATAATGCTTTTTGGTTGAAACATAGTATCTTTTTTATGGTATTGCTGGAAATTTGATACTAACTATGGTTATGTTTGCTCCACTTGAATACATTGTGTAATTTTCATACCCAATACTCCTTGACATAGATTTCTCCCTTTTACTTTCACCTATGTATCTTTTTGTAAAAGCTTACTCAGTATATACGTACATTATTAAAATTATTTGTCAATTTACAAAATCAAAGATAGAATTAATTAATAATTTCCCAAATTACCCTTACAATTGATTCTTTTTTAAGTGTAAATAAATTTGTAAAGTTCCAAAATAAGTTTCTTTTTCCAGTATAGATTTAGTCAAGAATGCATCAATTACCTAAATTCTTACTCCCACTCATTTGCAGCTTGTATACTATAATAACTGTTCTTAAGGGAAATAATTAATCTTCCGATATTTAAAGATGGCGCCGATATTAAAAACTATTCATCCAATATTTAAAGATCAAAAGAATACGTTGGAGTGGTTGTTAAAAAAGTGGAAGATTCAGAAAGTTCAAGGACAGTTGAAGATTCATTGGAGATAATTCATGAATATCAAATGAATAAAATTAAAGATTCAAACAAAAAAGTTTGACACAATTTTCATGTAGAATTTTTTTAGCTCCAAGCTATTTTCAAAATTATCAGTTTAAAAAGATCTTGGAAGAAAGGATTTCAAGTGCAATAATAATTTCAGTTCGATGGTGTCTATTCATATGTCCTATGATACTCCATTAATCTGAATAAACTTTTGGATAAATGATTTGAGTATTTCATTGATTTGAGGCATAATTGGTAATAATGGATAAGACACATGAATAAGTGTATTAAAAATAATAGCTGGAATGACCTCTTGCATCTAAACATTCAATGTTCGTAGGCTCTTCACTCATCCTCCTAGATAATGCATCTGCAACCCCATTAGTTTAGTCAGTCCTTTCTGTTGTAAGTCTATGGTCACCTTTGGATTTAACAAATATTTGAAGCTCTGCTGTTCCGTCCTTACGATGAAATGCACACTTTGTAAGTAATGTCTCCATCTTTCCACTGCCGCTAGCACTGCTATGTACTCCTTTTTGTAGGTAGAAAGGCAAGTAACTTACTAAAATAATCCCGAGGGTCTCCATTCTTGATCTGCTCATATTCCTGTGGAACAAGCATCAGTCTCCATTATGAACCTTTTAAGTGAAATCAGTTAAAGGCAAATTTGGAATACCTTTTCTTGATGCCTAGCTTAATCCACTGCTTGACCTAAAGTATAGGGGTTAAACATTCTCACAGTATGTCTACTCTCCTCTTTAAGTCCTTCCACAAAAAACTCCAGGAAGAATTCTTCTAGTATAGTAGGATTTATAAGCAAGACTCAAGCCTTCAACTCTTCGAATTTCTCCAAGTAGTTGTTAACTGTGCTCTTTTGTTCCACCTTCTTGAATTCAATTTACTATTATCTGCATCTTCGAACCTCTTACAGGTTTCTTGCAGAATTTCTTCTAGGTAATGATTCCTCTACTGACGTGATAAGAGAAAAATCAGGCCTCCACCTTACTAGAGGGATGTAGAACTGCTGCTTCCAGCTTTTGTTGTGCGTCCACAATGAGATTGTACTGGTAGAGCCATGAGCAGGAGTCGACCCCTTTGAAGTAAGGGAACTCGAATTTGGGGTTGAACACATTCCTCGCCATGAAATTATCCTGATGTTCGAATCTGGACCTGCTCCCTGAGCCTTCAAAAAAGAATTGCTCCATGGGTCCACTGTCCAAGATGCCATCCTATGGTGGAAACAACTTCTCCATGAGTAGATCTAATTTCTTAGACAGTTTGCCGGCCTTTGAAGTCGACTCCGAAATGTGATTTTGTAAATGATTATCTAGCCTTTTGATGCAATCCTGTATTGTCTTTGATCGTGTTTCTGTAATCGTCATGCTGTTGGGAATAAATCCGCCATAGAAATAATATTTGCGGTAATAAAAGCAATACAAGCGGAACACAACAATACGGTTAATCAACAAGAATAAAAAGAGCAATAATGATACCAAGATTTTATATGGAAACCCTCCTGAATAAGGAAAAAAACCACTGCCGAGAGGAGCAACTGATATCACTGTAGGAAGAAATTTTACACTTGTAGGTCTGGGTAAGAAACTTCAAAGACCACTATATACTCAAAAGAAATAACTCTCTTTTGATTTTCCCACCTCACTACAATATCACTCACACTCTCTATTTTTCGTCACAGACTATTTTCCTCTATGATGCCTCACTCTTCTTTTCTCTCCTTTGTTTTTGGTGTATTTGAGAATGAAGAATGACCCTCCCTTTTATAGAGGACAAATGCAGTAGCCTCCAAATATGCTACACAAGAAAAAATATTTTTTTTCTTCTTCACAGCTTACCAACATTTGACTATAAGGAAAAGTGGAAAAAATCAGCCAAGTAAATTGGCACAGGTATATCCAATTTCTTCCAAATCTGTCAACCTTTGATATTGTGAGATTTATCAAAGTTTGGCACATGAGGATGGACCCCACACATGCTAGGGCCAGGATTAGGCTCTGATACCAAATGTAATAACTCTAATTGAACCACACCAAAAAAATAGGCAAACTATAGGGAATTTTCCTAACTCAATTCTCAAACTTTCACTATTACTACAATTCGAAAAATGATTGTAGAAGTGATTGATCTCCAATGGTGAACCTAAAAGACAGATTGCGCAGATGAGGGTTAGCATGGGAAGAAGAAGAAGAAATGAGGTGAGGAAGACAGTCGGCAGATGAGATTTTACCAGAATTTAGTTTGTTGACTCAGTTAGTTAGACGTTCATATATTGATGCTCTCTTCAATCCTTGTCGTCGGATCACTTTCTTTATGATAGATCTCCAGCCTTTATCCTTTAATGATGCTTGTCATCTAGTCGTTCATAAATATACTCGCTTCTACCATCTTGTAGACACATATCCTTCCTACTTTCCTAATTTGATATCTGACCGTGACCTAATTCATTCTTCGATCATTACATAGACAGATCTTTCTTTTTATCAGGTGGTTCAGAATCAGAGCTTGCTTGAACTAGCATAGCTTGAGATTGATGTTTTCATGTCTCAGATTGTCAAACTTGACTTTGATTCCCTTTTTGATGACCTTTTCAGGTTGTTGAGATTGTTGGGTGGTTTGGTTCTTGTAGTATTTCTGCTCCTGATATTCCAAAGAGGTGTTTTTGACATGTCATTGTTGCGAAGGGATGGTTTTAGCATTGTGCTTGGCTTGAGTATTAGCTTCTTTGGTGGGAGGATTCTTCTGTTCCAAAGAGGTGGTACCTTTTCTGCCATCATTTTTCCTGTTTGATCTCTTAGATTCTGCTTTAGGGTCTCTTTAATAGCTTTTGGGATTCTGAGTCTCTTTATGAACATAAAAGTCCTGCTTGTTGGTGGTAGGCTCAGTATGCGTTTGATTCTCCTGATTAACCCATTTTGCATGCTTATCATGAACTGTTGTTCATGGCTCTTGGAACTGTGACTTGATCAGTAGCTTGTTTGGTAGTTTTCAGATTCTTGTTTTGAATTTGGTTTGACATGACTTGAGAAGTACAAGTCAAATCAGTAGCAACATTGGTAGTAGGCTCTTTGAGATTTCTTGTAGATTAATAGTCATGTTGCTTGGAATCTACAACTTCATCCTTGTTACATTGCTTCCACGGAAAAAGTTTGTGTTCTTTACTTTGTGGTTTACAGTTAACCGTAAAGGATGCTGGTTCCCTGGACGAGAAGTTGGTATTGTTTTCTTCAAATATGTCCCTGAAATTTACAATATAGATAATAGTGTGGGGCATCCTTGTATTCAATATATATCAAGCCAAATCCTATCTCTCCAATGCCATCTAACATGTTATAACCAATCCATATTTGGTCTAGTTTGGGTTCAAGAAGTGAAGAAGATCAATCTCAACCTTAATCTTAGCTACATTGCCTCAAGACTTAGAGTGTGTAGAGCAACATCAAAGGCGACAACAATTGCAACAACACTTATGATTTTAGAGATTATCCCATCTAAAGAGATGCCAAGAAAGTTTGTGAATGAGAATCCAAACAGTAGCAATACATGTTTTCACTTGTGATTTGAAATCCGGAGACCATTTAAAGACACTTTCTTATAGGGATATCTTCACTACGGATCCAATTTTTAAATAGGATATGATTCTAATCACTCTCATAAAATCTAAGTAGACATGTTAGGGATTGATAGACTGTTAAAACATTTATGAATTATTACATTATTCATACAATTAAGATTTTCAAATAAGCATTTGAGGAACATCTTGAAAAGGGTAGTATTTTGCTTGTCTATATCTAGGTAGTAATAGTAGTGTTATTACAAGAAAAGTTACATGTTCTTGATTTGTTTCCCTTTCTTCTCATAAAGCTTTACTATTTTTTTTCAACATTCAATATCTTCATAGAAAAATTTCTCGAAAGCATCGACATGAGCAAGTTGAAGAACAATTGCAACAGTCAAAGATCCATCCCCTTCATTCTCTGGAAGTATAACACAATCACCATCATACTCATGAATTCCTGGACTCATATGTATCTCTTTACCCCACCCAAAATCTAACCCCAACACTGGCAAACTTATCCAACTTATCACACCAAGATTAGGATTCCCATAGAAAGGACCCTCCTTGTTTCTAAATGCATGAATATCTTGATATATTGACAAATCCTCTTGTTTTTTCAAGAAATTAATCGTTGAGTTTGTGTAATCACTTGTCACCATTTTAATAGCTTCTCTAACCCTTTTAACAGCACACTCCAATGGGCTCGAGACTATGTCACCTGAGGCCCCGGTGGCAATGACATCAACGATAGCATTGCCAAAGTAGGTATTAGGCAAAGGTGGATCCATTTTTTTACGTATGTTAACACAAATACATAAATTTGTAGGCTGCTCAAATTTATGACCTCTTGCCTTACATGCACATCTCCATATATGAGCAGTCACAACTTCATAACGCGTGTAACTATGCTCTTTACTATCCTCTATGCTTCTTCCTTGGTTTGCTTTTTCTCTCAACATTTCTACTTGAAGTTTAGTAAGTTTTAACATGGCGCCTTTCGTTTCTTTTTTCTTCTCAGTTTCAGTACTGGACTTGCCAATTAAAAGTGGTGGAGTATTAAACTGTAAATGCTCAAAAGTAGGAGATGCAATCGCAGGTTCCCCAGCTCGGAGAAGTTTTCTATCATGAAAAGGAACAAACATCAACGGCTCTCCACGAGCAAGCCTAGCCCATTCAGAGAAGAAATAAAGAGCACTTTGACCATCAACAACAGCGTGTGAGATTGCAAAACTGAGAGCAATACCACCACACTGGAACTTAGTAAGCTGCACAAACAACAAAGGGAGTTCATCAATTGGGACAGTGTAATCTACACGGGGAAATAAGCTATTATAACCCGGTGATAGCAAGAAATCGTTGAGATTATCTAGCTTTGCATCGGCTTCAGCTTCCGTGACAACAACCCCCGAGGCATCACAGTTGAGCTCAAGCCGGGACCCACTGATCCAACGTAAACGTCCAGCCAGTGGATAGAAGTATACTAGTGCTTTGCTCAGTGAGGTCTTGAGGGTCTTGATGATTCCATCAGTAACCAAATCCTGGCAAAATTTGTAGTAATAGATGGTTGGTACATGAGTTACAGCAAATGTTTGATCAAATTCTGATAAGGAAACAGTGCCATTCCATGTTGCCTCTGCTGGCTTTACTACCCAATGATTCTTTAAGCTAACTTTCATCTGTCCTAATTTTTGGTTGATCTTTTTTTTTATTTTCTTGATGTTATCTTTTGACAAAGTAGGTAAAACTATTTAAAGACCTTATCAAAGAGCCTGAGTTTCATGACCTAATTTTAAGGTAAACATAAAGAAAATGTGTTATTTGTGACTAGTTTTTCCTCCGTAAAAGACGATTGTTAGTTAAAGGTAGATTTCTCATGAACTAAGTTAATTCCTCAAGAACAAACAAATCTAAGATTATTTAGCCCTCATAGGCAACAAACAAAAAGACGTAATAAGCGTGCGTCTATGATTTGAATACAAAAACATAAACAAGTAAACAAGGGGAGCAAGAAAGAGAGAAAAGCCTTCATAAATAACATATACAATTGTGACATTCATATGGACAACAACAAAGAGTGAAATTTCAATGAACAAGTCAAAACTTATTTCAAATGTGAAATCAACAAGCTGTGTATGAACAATGTAATTATAACAGAAATTGAACTTTCTCTATGGTACAAACTTTGTGTGTGGCTTGCCCCACTCATCATCATGCAAATGCTGCGAACATAAACATCAGATTAATACTCACAGATCAGTTGGAATAAAAGTATAACATATAACGGCACAATTAAGTTGTTTCTCCTAGAATTTCACTGGAGGATCATGAAAAGATTTTGTAATAACCTCCAAATATTAGAAATGTAGAACTAAAACAGAGTTTAAGCAATAGAACTAAGCAGTCTTTATTTTTAATAAGCAATCACTGTTAGGTTGTAGGCCTAAAGGTGCTCGGGGTTTGGCTTGGATCCCTACCATGTTAATTAAATAGCGAAAAGACTTATAATAACTAGAGGAGGACATGGAAACCTTGCCTCAAGTCTACAAAAAAATTATATAAATTTGCACCAATCTATATATACATTTTTTAATATATATATGGACCAAATTATTATATTACCCCAAGTTTGAGACAACAAAATCTTCAGACTCCTCAATACAATATCCAAAAGGATACAGACAAGATAACTTTTTGTGATCATTGTGCTTCTATGACTGAAGGATTCAAAAGACTTAACCAAGAAAATAATAAACTGAGATCAGAAAAAGAAAAATTATTAGAAAAAATTCAAATACTCCCAAGAGAGAGAGAAATCTTTATATTCAGAGTTATATCAGATCAATACAAATAATCAGAGTTTTCCATCTCCTACAAAAATGGATAAGACGAGTGTACATTCCCCAATAAATGTAAAAAGATCCTAAACTATTGGTGTCGAATGACACCCTATGAACAAAGGGTCTCTTTGTCACTGCCTGTTAAGCTCATAGAGAAGAACGATGAGAGGATTATTTTTCCATTTTTTGGGATAAAAAGTGTACAGAATCTGATTGTTTTTTTTTAAAAGATGGTGCAGCGAAAATAGTTAAAGGTATTGATTGAAAATGTATGTCAATATTTTTATTAAGCATAGAGGGCTTAAATAGCCAATTTGAGCAAATAATCTGCAGAAAACTTGCAATTCAAAATAGCTAAAATATCTCAATAACAAAAATAATGAAACCGAAATTAAAAATTCAAATTATCCTAAACCTAAACAACTTATTATACTAAAAATTATTGTAGAAACTGAAAGCAATTTTTTAACATTCCTCCTTTGCTTCATTTGCTACAATCTAGAGAAAAAAATGTTGCTACTGCATTTGAACTTGCACATTTTAAATATTGATTTTTCTCCTCTTTCTTTCTTTTTTCGTCAATTGGTTTTGTGATTAAAAAAACACCCTAAAAAAATCTTATCTTGTTTGAACGCTTTTTTGAAAGTGTTTTAATTTGGACAATGATAGGAGTTGAAAGGAATGGATGAATTAATAACCCGTTCAAATTTTAACGAATTGGGCGAATTGAGTTTGATTTTGTCACCCCTAAATACAACTAACAAAGAATAAATAATTAACAAATAATAAATAAATAAATAATGATAATTAAACGAAGAAACGAGAAACAAAGGAACTAGCAAACACAATCATGAGAAAATCAAAAGAAAAAAAATTGACAACAAAACTATTAACAATGACAAATATAACCTATAAAAAAAACAATATATTGGAATATAAATCAGAAGTGAGTCCTCGTGGTCCAAGATAATCAAATCATCAACAATACTAGCATAAGCATGAGACTTCTTAATGATATCGGCGAACCAAATGATCGCGATGATGAAATCTAGAACGGAGGATTTGTAGTATCCATCTAATTCTTTAAGTGAGGGGTGTTAATGGTACGATTCAAATGGTTATTTTATAAAATTTCTACCATATTATTTTTTTGATTATTTTATTTTAAGTCAAATCCATTGGTGACCCCTTAAAGTTGACACCAAATTTCACTTAGACACCTTAACTAGGCAACGTTCATTTTAGACACCTCACGTAGAGTCTCGTTGTGTCATTTTGACACTTTTTGCTGACATGTCAAAGTGAATGTGATACACTCAATAATAGCGAGTGAACTACTTAATTTAGCCAAATTTTTTTCTTCTCTTCTCCATTTTTCAAGCCACCACCTCCCACCATTTTTTCAAGCTTAAACTCCTTCAATGGAGGTCGAATTTTTTATTCAAATCCGTTTTCAAGTCATTTTTTCTGCAAAAGGGATAGTGGCATTTTGAGTAGGGATGGCAATGGGGCGGGGCGGGGGGGTGCGGAGCGGGTTGAGCTTAACCCGCAAAAATTTTTACCCACCCCGCATAATTTTTTGAATATTTGCCCTTTTTAATTAAGTTTGATGCTAAAAATAAAATTTATAAAAAGAAATTTATTTTCTCATTAAGTTGTATTAGTTTAATAGATAATAGCTTAAACTTTTATTTTTTAAAGGTCAATTGAGAAGAATGTAAGAAACCGCATTAATTTTTATTGAACCGGTTTCATTTACTATCTTGAATATTTTAGTAACTTTAAAGAAATTATCTTAATAAATAATGTTTTGTCACTCTTATAACATGTAAAAAGTTAAAATTAAGTTTGAACCCGCAAATATCCGTAACCAGCCCCGCTCTGCATAACCTTAAAATCACCCCGCCCTACATAGCCTTAAAAACCCCCCGCCCCGCATCCGCCCCGCCCCATTGCCATCCCTAATTTTGAGAAGACAAAAACAAGGAGGGGGTATTTGGAAGTTGTTTTTTTTGGTAATGAAATGGTGGGCAGCAGAACAGGGATAGGGTATTTGGAGAAGAAGTTGGGGGATGGGGGGTATTTGGAGAAGACTAACAGGAGGGGGATTTTGGGTTGGGTTGGTTTGGGTGGAGGGGGGGAGGAGGCACTTTCTTTTATTTGGTTTTTTTATTTTGTAATTATTTGGAGAAAATATGATGTGTCATTAATTCATTGGTCAGTTTTTATTTTTACTCAAAATTAATTATTTAAAAATTATTTTTAACAAAGTGACATATATCGTCATTTAATTCGTCACTTTACATGTCATTCGCGAGTGTATCACACACATTATATATTTTTATTGAAATGACACAGCAAAACCCTATCTGAGGTGTCTAAAATGAACATCGCCAATTGAGGTGTCTAAGTGAAACATTGTGCCAACTTTATGGACCACGGATGGGTTAGGCCTTTATTTTATATAACCAAAACTAGACTTTTTGAAACCGTTTCATTATTTCGGTTTTTTTGGGTATTGATATGGTTCAATTAACTTTCACATTTCTTTTAAAAATATATAAAAGTTAGAACACGCCATCATGTATACTTTATGTATGACTTGAAAAAAAACTCTCTAGACATTTTAAGGATGAGGCTCCTCTCCATTACTCATTCTCTCCATTTCCCCAAGTACCTACTTAGATGGCTATCACATGTCATAATTAAGAATTAAAGGTTGAAATTTAATTACCTAAATTAAGGTCTAACCATGATTAGAATAACAAATAATTTCTTTATTTACTTTTAAAAATATATCAATTCCATAATTCTAGTTAAAAATTCTCATTCATAAATATATTTAAAATTTCTCACTATTCATATTTACTATGAGCTCTTTTTAAAAAAAATAGATTTTTTCTTTTTTATTACAAAAAATTTGTTTCTAAAATTCTTTGAAACTCTGAGTTATAGTTAAAAAAAATTAACATCATGCAATTTTTTTTAATTTAAAATTTGTAAATATTCTTTTTTATTTGTTTTAACATCATATGTTGATTAGTTTGTGTAACGATTTTCAATAAGGCTTAACCATTGCTATATGACTAAAAAAAGAAAATACTTTTTTCAAAAAAAGAAGAGCTCGTTAATCAAATGGAAAATAGTGAATTTTTGAAATAAATTTATGAGATAATTTTTTGCTAGAATAGTGGATTTGATATAAAAAATTTAAAAGTAAATAAAGAAATTATTTGCTATTCTAATCATGGTTAGACCTTAATTTAGGTAATTAAATATCAATCATTAATTCTTAATTATGACATGTGGCTGCCATCTAAGTAGGTACTTGGGGAAATGGAAATGATGAGTAATGGAGAGGAGCCTCATCCACATTTTAATTGTTTAAAAGGTGATGAATCAAGAAAAAAAGAATAGAAATTCATCCCATTATTAGTATAAAATAATATTAAGTACAGACAAAAGATATAATTTATATCATACGAGCAAAAAAAAATCAATCAAAATGAAATTTGAGAATTGAATCTACTTAATGGTTCTTACCTTTCATGGGAGCCAAAATTCTTCTATGGAAAGAGTTGATTTTTCAAGCTCTTTGCCAATTAGCTTTTTCCATATTCAATTTGAACAATTTCTCTTGAATGTATGATTGTTAGTCAAAATCGTTGGGATTCCTTGTAATTATTTATTTATTTTTATTTTTTTTAGAACTAATTCCTTGTAACAATTTCGGTTGGTTAACTATGTTGTTATCTTGGGTATAAGATTTTTTTAATATTTTATTATTTTAAACTTAATATATAAAATATATTTTACACACGTATATTAGTTGGTACAGTTTGTTTTATTCGATTACTTTTTATCAAATAAAAAATATACCTACTTATTTTATACAATTATAAATTTATACTCCCTCTGTCTAACAATAGTTGTTCACTATTCACTTAACATATACACCTTAAGAAACAATAAATAACAGGAGTAATAGAATATGTTAATTTAATCCTTTGAAAACTGTATTTGATATTGAATATTATTTAATAACAAGGATAAAATAGATATAAAATAGTAAATTATCTCTTGATTTTCAAACTCAACAAATTTTGTTAAACAACTATCATATATATATATATATATATATATATATATATATATAAAAGAAAACTCTCAACCCGGTGATGTGGCGCCACCAGAAGCAAGGATTCTCTTTTTATTTATTTATTTCTAAAACTGCCCTTCCCCTTTGCAAGAGGAACGCCGCTTCAGCCTTCAACAGCCACTTCTTCCGTTCATTGTTTTACCACTCTTGCAGCTCTTCATAAACGGTGCGCCTGTTTACAACAGCCGACCCGCGTATATGGTACCCTCACAGATCAGGATTCTTATTTAACCCTTCTTAAAAGTCACAATCTTATGGAAAACTCACAACTTTTCATAAAAGTCACAATTCTTTAGAAAAGTCAGAACTTTTCATAAAAGTCACAACTCTTTATAAAAATTACAACTTTTCACAAAAATCACAACTTTTCACAAAAGTCACAGCATTTCACAAAAGTCACAACCCTTCATTTTTCATTCACACCTTTTAAAACCCAACACTTGATTCCAAGGCACCAAAAGAAGAAAGAATAAACAAAGAAAATTGATTTCAATTGCAATGCGACATTATTACTCTTGCACCTCTCAGTCCACAACTCATAACGCTACTGGGATGGTTAAATTCATTACATTTGGTTCTTGAGTAAACAAAAAGTTCTATTTCTGCCACTATTATTTGTAGGTTTTTTTCCGCTATAGGGGAGTCGAATTCAAATACATTAATTAAGTTTCTTATGAAATTTGTTTCATTCCTCAAAGTTCTCTTCCTCCTATTTCATGAATCTTAATCTTTACTGTAAGTCATACTGATTCATGTAACTATTGCAATTTTTTTTTGCTATTTTGGTGACTTTTTTGAACTCTGTTAAAAATTCCAGCAAGAATAATTGAAAATTGATATTTTTTTTGTCCCTTTCTACAAGTTTCTTCATATAAACACAGAAAATTGATTTCAATTGCAATACGATATTACTACTCTTGCACCTCTCAATCTACGTCTCATAACACTGCTGGAACGGTTGAATTCATTACTTTTGGTTCTGTAGTAAAAAAAACTTCTATTTCTGCCACTATTATTTATAGGTTTTTTCCCGCTATAGGGGAGTCGAATTCAAATACACTGATTAAGCTTTTTATAAAGTGTGTTTCATTCCTCAAAATTTTCTTCCTCGTATTTCATGAAACTTAATCTTTTACTATAAGTCATAATCATTCATGTAACTGTTGCAATTTCTTTTTGCTATTTTGGTAAAAAAAAATTGTACTCTGTTAAAAATTTCAGTAATGATGATTGAAAATTGATCTTCTCTTTGTCCTTTTCTACAGGTTTCTTCATATACTTTTTGGAAAAATTGCTTGTCTGTTGTGCTATATTTGATAGTGAAAACAAAGAGGGGGGGGGGGGAGTGAATTAAAAATTACCTTTAGTCGACTTCCTGTAGGGGACAGTCGACTCACCTGCGGATTAGTATAACAGAGAATTATGAAAATAACTGCGGAAAGTAAAAGACTCAGAGAGTGTTATACTGGTTTGGAACACCGATGTGGTGCCTACTTCCAGTCCCCTTGGCTTTCAAGGGTTTCCTTAAGAGCTTGTAAAGAACTTGGATGTTACAAAAGTGTTTCGACTAAGAATCCTGTCTGATGTGCAAATTAGATCTTCTGTTTTGACACAACCTCTACTTGTAAAACCTACACTCAAATCTTTCCTTTCTCTTTTCTTTTTCTATTGTATCCTCACTGGAATACAAAGCTTTTATGAAAGACAATAGAAGACAATAGTACAAGTTCAAGTGAAGTGCGTACATCACAACTATGGCAGAGAGAAGATTAAATAGTATGAGTGAGTGCTCTTCTTTAAGGAAAACCCAAGGGAGTTATTCGTCAATCAAGGGTGTCAACAGATTCCTTGATTGAGGTAAACTTCAGATTCATGTCCATATTAGATATGTGCATGATTGAAGTCCTTCCTTCTGATGTTGATCTTTTCGATTCTCGATTCCTTTTCCTGTTGATCTTCTTGAGACTTCCGATTCATGTCCATATTAGATATGTGCATGATTGAAGTCCTTCCTTCTAGCGTTGATCTTCTTGATACTTGGTTCCGATTCTTGCTGATCTTCTTGTTGCTTGACTGGATTGAGTTGCCTTTAATTTCGCTTCTACTTGAGTGAGTGATCCTAGGAAGATACATGAATTATGGATGATGCTGAAATCTTGGCTGTCTTGGTATCTAGATTTATTTGCTTTCCTTCTTTGAGCTGTACAACATATGTCTTTCCATCTTGGTGTTGTATGTCTAATGTTGTTCCTTTTTGATTTCCTGCAAATAATTGTGTAATCGCTAACTGTCGTTTATCAAAATCACTGATCTTTATGGAGTTAATAGATAGCACACAACAACAAATATGTAATAACTAATACGGAATCAATTGTGAAGTTTGTTAAAAGAACCGAACATATTGCTCTCTTTGCTTGCCACAGTTAGTATATTATTTTGACTGTTTTATCTTAGATACAAACATTTTGTATGTCATTGCACTCTTCCTAGAATATTAGTATAGAGACAACTAATTCACTTCTTTTAGACTAATTTGCCATATTTCTTCCTCTCTTCTTTTTGGGCATAATAAGAGATCAAGTTTTCTCGAAACTAACAAATGCTCAAATTACACTATAACAAAAACAATTTTTATCGGCAATAAATATGCACATTAATGAAAAGTGCTAGAGCCTTTACCGACATTAATTAATTGTCATTAGATTCAATGTCGCTATTAATTGCCGCTAAAGATCATTTTTGATGTAGTGATAACTCTTTCTTTTTGCTTCTTTCAATTAAATTTGTGATCTGTAAACTTGGATACAGCCCGACAGACTATCTTTTTGAAAAAATATGTTAAGCAACATGCATTTTTCTTCTTGATTTTTAGGAAAGTAAGGTCGTCTTTATTATTATTTATGGATATTTGTGAGTCCAAATGCGTACAAAATTATGCTGTGAGATTTTAATATGTTATGTATCAAAATTTTGGTTTAGAATATTAAGCTGTGAACAGTTCCATTTAGTTAATTATGTTCTTGTATGGACGTGATGTTCCACTTCACTTGGAAGTATTGTTGTTAGAGGCTTTTTGATTTCTTCTTTAACGTCTAATTTTGTTCTTTATAACTTCTTGAAATTTAGAAAATTTCGTTACTTCTGACCAACTATTTCCATGGAGATTTTTTTAGACTTCTTTCTTATACTTAAAATCTCTCTATGACTCATAATTTTTGTATAACAAAATGAAAATTTTAAAAAATATAACACTTTAAGATTTCGGAGGAACGCTTTGCCTTAAGATAAATTTTTTTGACAATGTAGTGTATGTATTGAGAATACAAATATTACCGAATGATCATATGTAAACTTAATAAAATGGTTCAATCCCGTGCAAAGCACATATAATTTACCAAGTTCCTGTATAATTAGAAAACAATGGATGTGCATGCCTATATCATCTCCATCAAATACTAAAATAATATAGTAGCATGCACTATATTAACAAATTGCAAGCCTATCAAAAACAATAATTTGCATTAAGTATTGCGAAAAATCCTAATACGCATAATTTACCTAGTGTTTAATATAATGAACAAGTAAAAATGTATGAAAAGGTATAAAAATTATCAATTTTTGTTTAAAGAAATTAAAAAGTCTATTTGATATGGCTCAATTCGATCATTAACTTCGTTTTTTTAAAAAAAATTATTGACGGCTTTGTGAAATATTTAATGAAATTTAGACCAAATCTGTGAAAATTTATAAGAAAGAAGTTTTGGGCTAATTTGGCATTTCTAGAACGTTCACTTTGCTATTAAGCCTAATTTTCCATTTCTAGGGTTCATTTCTGCACCAGAAAGTAGTCTAAGTAGATCATGTCTTCCAAGATCATGCTGAAACCTAAGGGGAAGAGCACCAAGAAAGCTGCTGCGGCGGATGAGGACGACGGAGCAGTGGCGGTGGTCGGAAAGTTTGTGAAGGAGTGGGGGACTTGGACAGCAAAGAAAGCTAAAGTTATTACCCATTATGGTTTCATCCCTCTTGTCATCATTATTGGGATGAATTCTGAACCAAAACCCTCTCTTTCTCAGCTTCTTAGCCCCGTCTAAACCCCCTTTCTCAGATATCAGTCGATTTGACTTCCATTGGTAATGGGTTGTTTTAAATTTTCTGTTGTAGTTATCGTTGTTTTGTTGGATCACCTTGATACTGATTAATTTTATATTGTCGAACCAATTTTGGCTTTTGCTATGTATGGATCATCATTGAACCCAATTAAATTTTCTTGGGTTATCAGATTTGCAGTCCTGTTTTTGGGAATTTAGGGGTTAGGTTTAGATGTAATAAAACTATGCCTTGTTGGCTCTTTAACGCTCTTCTGATGCGAATGGGTTGTGAAACTTGGATAAAAAAGTTACCTTTTTAGTGAATCACCTTGATTTTGATTATTTTGATGTGTGTAAAGTATGAGTCAATTTTTTCTTTTGCATTTATGCTTGTATTATCTTCTGTTTCTACTCTTTCATTGTATTTTGGTGAATGTTTTTACTTACAATATTATGAGGTTGATTAGCCTCTCTTCTATGTAAGGCATGGTTGAGCTATGATGAATCCCCTATATTTTGCTTTCTTATCAAGAAAAGAAAAGAAAACGATGAATCCTCTTAACAAATACAGATAATATCTAACCCAACTAGAAACTAGCCCAATTAACTTGCAACTGAGATGTGGTTGATGTTGATGTTGATTGATTGATTGATGTGGTTGATGAAACTTCATGTTTCAGCCCTTCTCTTGCTTTTTCTCTTCTTTCATTGATTAGGTTGAGCTGTTCTACTCCATATTGTAGCGTAGCTGTCATGATGTCTGGTACTTGGCAGAAAACAGTTGAGATTTCACTTATGGTAGGTGTATTGGTTATAGAAATAAGATGATGTGTTAATGATACCCTGCGTAGGAGGGGGAAACAAGCATCCTCTGTTTTGGCCTCCCACTGTTGTCCATATCTGAGTCGACTTCTTGTAATGTACTAGTTTTATATACCATGTGAAGTGTTCTCTGAAAGTGTGATGTATTATATATGTATACCTATTGATAAATTTAAGCAGTTTTGTTCTTCGCATATGAGGTAAGCTTTAGGGCTTTGGTGGATGACCTAATTACGAAATGCATGAACTCGTTAGCTTGAGTTTACCATTTGGGGATGCTTTTTATGGATTTCTTAGTAACTGAATTTAGTATTGGAGAGTAGTGGCTAAGTGGATAAAACCATCTAATGTAGTTGTATGTGCAATAATTGAAGCTTCTCCGACTTAACTCTCTGGTAGTTGTTTTATTACTATTACCATTTCTTATAACTCATTTTCCTTTTATCATCTATGAATGCCATCGTTCTCCGAAAAGATGGCAGAAATGCTTATGTTTCTGCGAAGTTCAACTCGACTTCTTTTTCCTTCATTTCAATACGTTGGTGGCACTTTCTCCTCTCCTATACCCTGTATGGGAGATGATTCAAGACTCTTTATTGTTACTGGAAAGCTTGTGGATATTTCAGTGGAGCATGTTGGTGAACACATATGGTCTAGTTATTTGCGCGAGGATTAATAGCTCCTCAGATCACTTTAGTGTTAATGTTGACTTGCCAGAGAGCGGATACATGATTAGTTAGATGCCACTGGATGGTGAGTCCAGTGTTCCCCCATGTTGGTTATTGAGATCGAGAAAGCACTCGAGTGTCATTTACTGTGTGGCAGCTTGCCTGTCATGTTGTTCCCTTGCCATGTGCATTTGGTTGCTGATTTTAGTTCTGTAGTTGTTGTGCTTTAGTTTCCTACTTGTTTGAAGGTCAATAGCATCTTCCTCTTGTGAAAGAAGTTCCAAGGTGCATTTTAGTACTTGCTACAATAATAAGTCTTGTTTTTTCTGATCAAGTTGTGAGAAGGTTGTGTTCAGTGTGTAGGTACAGTAATATTTTGCTCCTGTACTTGGTGTTTGTAGTTTTTTCTTTTTACCTATTGTTTCTTTTGCTTTGTTTATCGTATTATTTGTTGTTGATACTATTCTCTTTTACATTGTTTTCTATATGGTTTCTTCACTACTGTATTTCCCTTTCTTACTGATTTGGATATGCTTTACTTGAGTCGAGGGTTTATCGGAAACCATCTTTCTACTTTCACAAGATAGGGGTAATGTTGTGTACAACACCCCCCTCCTTGAACCCACTTGTGCGATTTCACTAAGTATGTTGTTATTGTTATCGTACTTGGTGTCTGTAGTTATCTGTTCTGCGATATACTACTACTAGTGTTCTTATTTTGTAATGTCTGAAATTCTTGGTAGTTGTTATTGATACACGTCAGCAGAAAATATAGTCCAAAGAGGGTAACATAGTGTACAAAGTATCCCGTGTTAGCAAGGTTCGGGAAAGGGTCACACTCCAAGGGATGTGATACAAAAAATATGGTTGAACAGTGGCAATTGTTTGGCCCTGGTTTTTATCATTGTAAAATAAATCGTACTACAATTTATATTTGGACAAATTTAAAAGGACATCCTTTATTTTTTTGGCGCCGAAAAAATATTGATATTATTGGAAAATATCTATTTATCACCCTTGTTCCATTAATTCAGTCAATGTTAATCTATGTAAAATATCGGATCTAGCTCCCCTCCATTTCGTCAAGTGCACGTCTAGATGAGAGATATGTGTCTTATTTAAAGTTTAAAAGTCAAGATTATATTATATTAACAAATATCATAACCATAGTTAAGTCAACTAATTTTAGAAAACTACTCCCTAAATTTGGTAAGAATTACAATATATTCTATACAAAATTTGATATTTATTAATATCATTAATTTCATCTTATATTTTTATATTTAAATATTCAAATTGTATGATATTTAAGGTGAGAATCAACTAAACAATTTTTTGTACTAGTAAACTTTGTTCTTGAAATATTATACTATGTTGAGAAACAAAAAAAAAGAAGGTGAACACTTATCAATGTTGAAAAAACCCATAAAATAAAAGAACACGAAATAAAAAAATAAAAAAAAAAACGAAAGGTTTTTAGAATTAAACGTAAAATACAAAAACTATTCCAAGGAGAAAATATGGCTATTGTGTTTGAAGGGGAAAAATATATATGTTTTTAAAAAAAATATTCTTTTATCTTCTTTTTTTGTGAAATAAAAGAAAATGCAAATGTTTTGAAGATTATTATTTATCACATTAAATATAAATGTTTCATGTTCTATCTCACCTTAAATATCATACAATTTTAATATTTAAAAATAAAAATATAAGATGAAATTAATGATATTAATAAATATCAAAATTTTGTATGGAATATATTGTAATTCTTACCAAATTTAGATAGTAGTTTTTTAAAATTAGTTGACTTAACTATGGTTATGATAATTGTTAATATAATATAATCTTGACCTTTAAATTTTAAATAAGACACATGTCATCTAGACGTGCACTTGGCGTAATGGAGAGAGGGGGTAATGGAGGGGTGTCGAATCCTAAAATATCTATTTACAGTTAGTTGATTTGCTTACAACAATAATTCAGTCAATGCTAATTCTTTTGATGCTAGTAATTCAAAAGTGTATAGCTGGCATCTACAATTCATCCCAATTATAAAAAATTGTAATTAGCTTTTATTAATTTCATGCTAAAAAATTGATCAGATTCTCTCTTGGCCATTTTCCTTAAAGTCAACTCATAATAAGAGATCTCAAGTATATTCTATAAAATTAACTTTTACGTCAATTAGTAAAAATATTTTAAAATTACATATATGTTATTGTTAAATATGTGTATGAGATATGCATCTAAAATAAACGTAAATTAGTGCAAGCTCAAAATGAGGAAGAATGATACCATTTCAACAGACTTCATGGTTTAACTCAACATAGCTTCATTCATAGAGATATAATCTAATTACAAATAAAATATATTTGTAATTATAAAATATTTTTCTTAATATAATCTAATTACAGTAAGTTTATTTTCTTATTTGCTAAATTTATCTTATTTATACAACTATGCGAAGCACAGACTCATTCACTAGCTAAGATAGAAAAATCAAAGTCTTTGCTGTATATAGATAATCACCCTTAATATTTGTTTTCTTCTCCATTTTTGAGTACGAGCTAGTTATTTAATAGGCTCGGGACAGTTCCCATTGAAAGCTCTGAAAGACGTTGCTTTTGAACTCAAAGTATACCCAAAACCTGCCTGCAATATAGGAAATGCTAAGATTTCAAATGCCAAATGTAGGGTGGTCTAACACCAAAGTCACTCGCATTTGTCCTTCAGTTACTCACTAAAGGTGACGGAAGAATGCTTAGGTAACACATACAACAAAAGATGATAGGGAGGGATCAGCTGCTCCAGTAATAACAGCACCCTTGCTTCTGATCTCCAGGAGATAATTCAATGCTTCTTCTGTGATGATCTCACCAGGAATTAGCACCGGAATACCATGTTAGAAAATGAGGTATTTCTATATTGTCTTTTGTTTAATGGTTCCTTTTTAAATATTATGTTTAGTTTGTAAAGGAAAGGTAGTCCTTGTTCTGTGGAATATGTTTTGTAAGAAAGTCAATAGTGGTTGGATAAGTATGATCCTCTACTAACTTTGGAAAAGCTTATGTAGATATATGTGTGTATGCCTTTTGAAATCTAAATATGAATGAAAAAATACTTCTGCTGAACCTTTTCTTTTTCTTTAAAGTTTCTAATACTAACAGTGGTATTCGAGCCCTTCTTCTTGAGGGATCTGTGAAGGCAAGAGGGCTAAGGTTTTTTCTCCAGTTCTTCTAAGGTGAGAGCTGAGCAGCAGTGACATGGCGTCCAACGACTTCTTAGGTGCAGGACCTCCTATGTTTACAGGAGAAAATTATCACATATGGGTGATAAAGATGAAAGCTTATCTCAAAGCTCTTAGTCTATGGAAAACAATTGAACGTGAAGATGATCCTCTTCCACTTGGACCAAATCCAACAGTTGCACAAATGAAGATTTATGAAGATGCGAAGTCAAGGAAACCAAAGGCTCTCACATGTCTTCATTCAGCACTTTCAGATGTGATTTTCACAAGAATAATGGCTTGTGAAACACCTAAAGAAGCATGGGAGAAGCTAAAAGAGGAGTTCGACGGAAGTGACAGAGTGAAAAATGTCAAACTCTTAACTCTCAAAAGAGAATTTGAGATGTTAAGGATGAAAGAAGGAGATACTGTGAAAGAGTATTTTGCCAAACTTGTGGAGATTGTTAACAAAATAAGGCTGTTTGGTGAAACCTTTCCAGAGTCAAAGGTGGTGGAGAAGATGATGATAAGTTTACTAGCAAGGTTCGTGTCCAAGATTTCAGCAATAGAAGAATCTTGTGATTTGAAGACTTTATCTAAGGCAGAACTTATCAGCAAGTTGCAAGCCCAAGAATAAAGATCAAGTATAAGAGATGAAGAAGTAGCAGAAGTGGCATTTCAGGCACAACATAAAGGCAAACAGACTGTGAAGGACAATAGAAAGAAGGAAGGAGATAAAGTAGCAAAAGGAAAACCATGGAAGGAATCTTCAAAGAAAGGAAAGTTTCCACCTTGCAGCCATTGTCAAAGAACCAATCATCAAGAAAAAGACTGTTGGTTCAAAGGAAAGCCATCAATTTAGTGTAGATTCAGTAGAAAGATGGGTCATATTGAGAAAGGTTGCAGAGTCAGGCAGAATCAACCACAACAAAACCATGTGCAGCAGGCAATATTTGTTGAAAAGTCCGAAAATGAAGAAGAAAGCTTGTATAAGCTTCTCATGTAGAAAACACAGCCAACAAATCCTCATGGTTCATAGATAGTGGATGTAGGAGTCATATGTCACACAATGAGCTCTTGTTTCACACACTTGACAAGTCATTCAAAGCTAAAGTTAGGATGGGAAATGGTGAACTAGTCGATGCACATGGAAAGGGTTCAGTTGCCTTTCAGACTACACAAGGTACAAAGTTTATACATGATGTGTTGTATGTTCCTTGTTTAGCATATAACTTGTCAAGTGTGGCTCAAATGATGTCTAAAGGCTATTCCTTATTTTTTAAGGGAAACCATTGTTTGATCTTTGACTCTGAAGATAGTTTGATTGTTAAAGTAGAAATGGTGGATAAAACTTTTCCTTTAGATGGGAAGTTTGATAGTGCAAATTTTGCAAGTACGGATGAGTCATGGTTGTGGCACAAAAGATATGGTCATTTTAACTATGCTACTTTAAAGTCTATGTATGAAAAAGGCTTGACTAAGGATTTACCTGAGATTTCATTGTCTAAAGAAGTTTGTGAGTCCTGTTAGATAGGTAAGGTACACAGGAAAGCATTTCCTAAAAATGCTACTTGGAGGGCAACTGAAAAACTTGAACTAGTTCACACTGATGTGTGTGGACCTATGCAGACATCATCTTTGGGACACAATAAATATTTTGTGCTCTTTATTGATGACTTAACAAGGATGACTTGGGTGTATTTTTTGAGTAACAAGTCTCAGGTATTTTCAGTTTTTAAGAAATTTAGAGCTTTTATGGAAAGACAAAGTGGTTGTAAGCTAAAAGCTTTGAGGTCGGACAATGGTGGTGAATACACTTCAAATGAGTTCCATAAATATTATGAAGATATGGGGATTGATCACAAGTTGACAGTAAGCTATTCACCCGAACAAAATGGAGTCTCGGAGAGGAAGAACATGATTGTTGTTGAAATGGCTAGATGTTTGTTGCTGGAAAAGAAACTGCCACAAAGCTTTTGGGCAGAAGCTATTCATACTATAGTGTATTTGTTAAATAGGCTGCCAACAAAAGTTGTGGATGGAAAGGCTCCTATTGAGGCATGGAGTGGAATACAACCATCTTCCAAGCATCTAAAAGTTTTTGGTTCGATATGCTATTCTCATGTTCATTCTGTCAAAAGAAGCAAACTTGAATCGAAAGGTGAATTGGGGATCTTTATTGGTTATTCATCACAAGCCAAGGGTTATAGAGTTTTCAACTTGCAAACAAAAAGTATTTCAATCAAAAGAGATGTAGTCGTGGATGAGCATACTTATTGGAGCTGGGATAAGGAGCAAATTGAGAAAGATAATGCAGGTTTTCAGAACTTCAGTCCGTTGCTTGAAATCCAATCATTTGGCTCTGAAAATTTGGAAGATGATGAAGAATCAGATGGGGAATCCTCACTTGATTCGCCAATTTTGAAGACAAGGTCCCTTTCTGAGATATATGAAAGATGTAATGTTGCAATCTTGAAACCAAATAGCAATCAAGAAGCATCAAGACATGAAGTTTATTTGAAGCTATGAAGGAGGAGATTGGTATGATAAAGAAGAATGATACTTGGAAGCTAGTTGATAAACCCAAAAACAGAAATGTAATTGGGGTGAAGTGGGTTTACAGAACCAAACTTAATCCAGATAATTCAGTTTATAAAGACAAAGCAAGGCTTGTTGTGAAAGGTTACGCGCAAGTTGCAGGTTTGGATTATGGAAACACGTTTGCACCTGTTGCACGACATGATACAATAAGGCTTCTATTTGCTTTGGCAGCTCAGTCAAATTGGAAGCTGTATCATCTGGATGTAAAATCGGCATTCTTAAATGGACAGTTGCAGGAGGAGATTTATGTCGACCAACCAGAAGGCTTTCAAGTTGCAGGAATGGAGGATAAAGTCTACAGACTTCATAAGGCATTGTATGGATTAAAGCAGGCTCCTGAGCATGGTACAGTAAGATTGATGATCATCTCATTCATTGTGGCTTCAAGAGAAGTGAAAATGAAGCCACTTTATATGTGAAGAAGGCTAAAGAAGGAGATGTGCTTGTGGTGTCACTCTATGTTGATGATCTTCTGGTAACAGGAAGCAATGAAGCTATGGTGAATTAGTTCATGCAAGAAATGGAGACCAAGTTTGAAATGTCAGATTTGGGTGAAATTAGTTACTTTCTGGGAATGGAGATTCATCAAGCTACTAATGAAATCTTCATTTCTCAGAGAAAATATGCATGGGATATTCTTAAAAGGTTCAAGATGGAGAGGTGCAAGCCTGTACCGACCCCACTGGTTCACAATGAAAAGATTTCGAAGTTTGAAGGAGGTGACAGGGCTGATCCAACAGTTTATAGAAGTTTAATTGGTAGTTTGTTGTATTTGACAGCAACAAGACCTGATCTCATGTTCGCGGCAAGTCTATTGTCGAGGTTTATGCAAGCTCTAAGTCAAGTTCATCTTGGTGTTGCTAAACGAACATTGAGATGTATCAAAGGAACTGCTGATTATGGTATTTGGTTTAAAAGGGAAGAGCAAGGGCAACTGATGGGTTATTCAGATAGTGATTGGGCAGGAAGCATTGATGATATGAAAATCACTTCTGGATATGCTTTTACACTTGGTTCAGGCATGTTCTCATGGAATTCAAAGAAGCAAGAGGTGGTAGCTCAATCTTCTGCAGAAGCAAAATACATCGCCGTTGCTGGTGCAACTAATCAGGCTCTATGATTAAGAAAGATTCTACGTGATCTGGAGCAAAATGACATTGAAGCTACAGTCATTAAGGTTGACAACAAGTCAGCAATATCTATGGCCAAAAATCCAGTGCAACATGGTCGTAGCAAGCATATAAATGTGAAGTTTCACGCTATCAGGCAAGCAGAGAAGGATGGCGAAGTTCAACTTGTTCATTGCAACTCAGATCAGCAGATTGCAGACATCATGACCAAGGCTCTTCCTAAGGGGAATTTTGAACTTCTAAGGGCTAAGTTAGAAGTATCCAAGAAATATTTAAAGGAGGAGTGTTAGAAAATGAGATATTTCTATATAGTCTTTTGTTTAATGGTTCCTTTTTAAATATTATGTTTAGTTTGTAAAGGAAAGGTAGTCCTTGTTTTGTGAAATATGCTTTGTAAAAATGTCAATAGTAGTTGGATAGGTATGGTCCTTCACTAACTTTGGAAAAGCTTATGTAGATATATGTGTGTATGCCTTTTGAAATCTGAATATGAATGAAAAAATACTTATGCTGAACCTTGTCTTTTTCTTTAAAGTTTCTAATACTAACATACCAGGTAGATAAGGACATACAAGCTCTCCACAAGTTTAACTGAGGCTATCTCTTATACTGACTTTACGTTTTGTAGCAAAGAAGGCCTCTCGAGGGTCATGCTTATTCTAACATCATCAAGGCATACAAAATGATTTACCTTTTAGCCTTCATCTTTCACAGGTTGAGGAAAGTGAGAAGTTTGTGATAGATGCTTTAGACCAGCTACAAGCCGAAGGACATGATCTCTTTGAGTCCCTAAGTTAAATACCAAAGTAAAAGATTGGGTCCCAACAAGTTCACAAACAATACCAAAATCATTGCACAATATATCATCTGCTTCAAAACCTGAAAGACCTAACTGACATACACCAATCGTGAGTCGCAATGGGTCGATCTGGAAAAAACTAGAGAAACTTGGAAACTCGAAGATTGAGATTCCAGGAATTTTACTAATCAAGCTTCTTGCTTCCAGAGCCAAGTCTATTGCTTTGTCAAAAATAGCCTCTCTATTTTCACTTAGTTGGGCCCTGGCGGCATCCAGAGATGCTAAAAGCAGATAACTAGGTCTACTACTTTGAAGCATTTGTAGGCTTTTGCTGATTCTTTCTCTATCAACAATATCGATTTCCTTTCATGTGCAACATAGATGATTGCGTAAGTGCACACAAAACTTTGTGAGTAGACTGTACAGAAAGATCAGCTCACTGGCTGAGGGATGAGCTAGGCAGCTGTGGATGAAATCCTAAATGGGCCCCATGAGCCTCATCGACAATTACGGGGATATTATAAGAATGACAAATATGACAAATCTCATCCATGTTGCTGCATATACCATGATAGGTAGGGGAGACAACCAAAAGGGCTGCTGCTTTTCAGCCTTCCATTTCTAGCTATTTGATTGCATCATTCACCTACATAACAAGAACTTCATCTTTTTATGGATACAAGTGTAATAGTCTTTTAAACACTTTTATAAATTTATCACTAGTTTGCATAATTTTACACTTAGAAAATCTTTCCTGTAATGCATTCAAGATAATTTAATTCTTACATAAAGACACTTTGAGAAAGATGCATGTCATGATGTTGTACTTGCCTGTGATGGAGTGATGCCACCAGCAACATCCCATTTGAAATCATATTCAGGGACAATATACTTTGGGAGTGCACCAGACAGTACCATGTCAGATATGGCTGAGATATGAGAATTCCGTGGGAGAATAAGAGTATCTCCAGGTGAACAAGTCGCCATAATGGCCGCGTGAATTCCACATGTACAACCGCCAACAAGGAACCATGTTTCTGATGCTCCAAAAAGTGTTGCTGCTTGTTTTTGTGCTTCGAAAATGGGACCTTCTGGTGAAAACAGATTGTCAGGATCCGGAAGCTCAGGCAAATCATGAAGAAACGGTTTTGCACCAATGAGTTGAGTCAACGATGATGGTGCTGCTTGTCCTCTGTTATGGCCAGGAAAATGAAAACTTGCAGCATTTTCTTCAGCTGAAGCTTTTAAAGCACTAACAAGTGGAGGAAGTTCACTTGGACTGGCAGCAGCACTTGGAACACAAGGAATTTCTTTTAAAGGAACTCCATTATATCCTACAGAGCTTGTATAGTTGTTGTTTTTCCCGAGCTATATGCCATTCCTTTCCTGCAATATACGTTAGGCTGATACCATGGTAAACATTGAAAAGGAAGACATTATGGTGTATAATCAAAAGAGCTGTTCACACAGTCATGGCAACATTTCTATTTACCAAGTCTCAATACAAGAATTTCTAATGCATCAAACATCTAAAAATGTCTCCAAAGCGGATGTTGGAATGTTTGCTCATGCTCCAAACAAATAACTTTCTAATACGAAACCCTTAAGGAAAAAAAACATGTCTGACTGTGAATATTAACCTTGATTTGTTCTGAAGATACCTATATCTACAGGCTACAGTAAACCGATAAGAATCTCACCAAATAAAATGTATACTTGAAGTATCAAAATTCTATGTAATCCAATTGACCCATCAATTGAAATGCAAAATTGAAAATCTCAACCTCCATTTCACCAAAAAAAAGGGATAAGATACAAGTATCCCTTAAACTATAACCGAAATTTCAGAGACACACCTTTACTACACTAACGTTCTATTACCCCCGAACTCATTTTTTTTTGTAATTTTGTACACCTTTAGGCTTACATGGCACACTCCGTGACTCCACACAATTGAGGCGCGTGAGAGATATTTGGATGCCACATAAGTCAAAAAGGTGTACAAAATTACAAAAAAACAGGTTTAAGGGGTATTAGCACCTTAGTTTAGTTAAGACGTGTCTCTGGAATTTCGGTCATAGTCTAGGGGCTACTTGTACCATATCCAAAAAAAATGCTAACATCCAGAAACATCAGAAGTCCTAAGTTATATTATGTAATTTCTTAGAGAAAATGATCAAAATGGTCCTTCATGTATAGGGATTGAATTATTTTGGTCTTTAATATATATCACCTTATCCAAATAGTCCTTAATGTATATAAAAAGAGGATCATTTTGATCCTTAGCCCTAAAAACTAACTGAAAAATAAAAAAATCGTTAAACTTAATTGTGGTCCCACACTTGGTGGACACTTTCTTCCTCCCTCTTTCTTCTGCCATTTCTTCTTCTCCATTTTCTTTCTTCCTCCATTTCTTCTCCAATTTCCAATTGATTTATTCTTCTATTCAGTTCCAAAATCCTCTTTTGCATACAAAAATTTCAAAAAATTGTTTGTCAATTTTTATTTTCTACCTTTGTCCGTTCAGTTTTTAACACCTAATTCATGGATATTGGGGCATTTGTAAAGATGTTGTTGGTTTTAACACTCAACTTTTACTTATTTACAAACGGTACATGATTTTTTTTATTGATGTTTGATATCCATATTAGAGTCTTACTAATTCAGATTCGCACTACCAAGAAGTGCTCTCTATCATGGTTTCTTCGTGGAGTCGATTATAAAAAGAACAATATTGATTATAGACCAAAAAATTAGCATGAAGTTGCTATGGATTTCTTATTTTCAAATTATATAGAAGTAACTTCTTTATTATATTCAAATGTAGTTTTCTGAGTAAATTTTAAAAGTTCTATAAGATGCCTTGTGATTTTGTGTTTTATGGTTAGTGAAAGATAATAATCCTTTCTAATCATGTCGTTCAATGGTCAGTAAATTAAATTGATCGACTGATTGGCTAATCACTTGACACTACCCTACCACCTAAAAATTTATATACATTTTTTTGAAATTTGAAGAAATTTTTGTATGTAAAAGAGGATTTTGGCAGTGAATAGAAGAATAAATCAATTGGAAATTGGAGAAAAAAATGGCGAAAGAAAGAAAATGGAGAAGAAGAAATGGCAGAAGAAAGAGGGAGGAAGAAATGGTCCACCAAGTGTGAACCCACAGTTAAGTTTAACGGTTTTAAAAATTTTCAGTTAGTTTTTAGAGCGAAGGACCAAAATGATCCTCCTTTATATACGTTAAGGACTATTTAGATAAGATGATATATATGAAGGACCAAAAAAATTCAACCCCTATACATGAAGGACATTTTGATCATTTTCTCTAATTTCTTAGCCCTAAACATCAAGAAACATGCTAATTTAACTTTAAAATTTAAAGATACAGCCAATTCAGCTACTAAAGAAAATTTCCTAAAATCAATTAATTTGGATAACATTCATCAAATTCTCCATTAGTACTAAAGAAAATTTCCAAATTCTTCCATTTCTAAGCTATGATTATCATACTGGAACACAAAGGATATAGAGAAATTCAAAACCCACTTGGGAAATGCAAGGTGTTAATCTTGTACAAGGTCTGAAACTCCAGTTGTTGCCAAAATTCCCAAGAAAGCTCTGCAATCAAAAGTAATAAATAAAGGTCAAATATGCAAATGAAATAAGGGCTTTCTTGATTTTTGCTTCTGTTTTGCATCTTTTGGTATTCACATGACATAAGCAATCAAATTCAGATTCAGTACCATATCCAGATATGTAGAAGCCATTGTTGGCTTGTTGAGAAATATTTTTATATATAGTGATAGTTTAACTTTAATGATCTTTGGTTTGAATACAAGTTATGCTGTAATTAGTTTTTATTGTTTGTTTGATTTGTCATATTCAAATTTATATTCATTACATAATTTTTAAGAATAAGTTTTTTGTTTATAAAATTACCTTCCACATTTTTTTTTACATTTTCTTTGCAAGTTTTAATTATTTATTCTTAAAAATTAAATTTTCATCTTATTAGCTTAAATATTTTTGTGTGTGCATTTTCATGATTGTGCCGTGTGTTTTTAAAATTAAACTTTCATCTTATTTAATTTAAAAATAAAACTTCCATCTTATTTAGCTTAAAAATAAAATTTCCATCTTATTTAGCTTAAAATAATTTTTCCATCATATTTAACTTAAAAATAAAACTTTCATCTTATTTAGCTTAAAAATAAAAATTCCATTTTAAGTTTATCAAAGTTAAAGAAATGTTATTATTAAAGTTATCTACATTTTAATTGATATATAAAATATAATTTTTAAGTGACTAATAAACTATTTAATTAAAAATATATGATTTAGTAGTAGAGTGAATATTTTAAGAGAAATCAAACTATAAATAAACATAAGAATTAGACAAATAAATTCAACTTATAATATATTCATAAATAAAAATAGTATTTATAAAATGTAATTTTTTAATAGAAAAATATATTATCATAAAAACAACAAATAATTAAGGATGTGAATGTTATTATAAATGTTGTTAAAAATTATATTAATACATGAATGTAAAAGTGGTGTATAAAATAGAGTTTAACAGAGATATTTTTGTTATTTTACATACTTTATCCCAGGATAAGTTATCCTGAGATTACTATTCCACCCCCAATGAGGGATAACTTATCCCAGGACTAATTGTTAATCCTGTGATAAGTTATCCTTGTATTTGCAACCAAACAACGGATTAAAAGCCACTCAAAAGTTATCACAGGATAAACTCCTCTTATCCATCACACCAAACGACCCTCAATAGTTGATTTACAATCACACAAAATTCTATGACTTATTTTAGATCACAAGTTTCAAAAATATGTATTTATTTCTTAAATTTCATGTCAAGTCAAACTACATCACATAAATTTGAATGAAATCATTTAGTAAAATAGTACTCCCTCCGTCCCATAATAATTGATCACTTTCTATTTTACACGGTATTTAAAAAATCATCAATAAGATGATCAATTTGACAAATTTACCCTTTGTTCATATTGATGGATATCAATATAATTTATGATGACACAGGGCATACAAAAGGTATCATTAGAACTTATGCATATTTATGATATTAATTATAGGGGTAAAATGGGAAAAATTAAATTAATTTTATCTTGATTTAGTAAGTGATCAAGTAATTTGAGACAAGTATTTTTAGAAAGGTGATCAGTTAATATGAGACAGAGGGAGTAACCTCTAGGCAGAATTTGAATGAAAATAGTATCATTTATATTAAAATAGTAATCTCTAGGGCAGATCTACTAAGGCCCAAGGGTGTCACTTGACATTGCTACATTGAATTATTTTTTTTGCTAAATATGTATATATAATTCAAAGACACCAAAAAAAACAAAAAAAATATATATTACAAAGTGACAACCCTTGACACTAATGTGTTGCTATTCAATAAGTTATGTGCATCAGTTTTCCGTGTGAGGATGTGGGATCAACACCATAGAGCCTCATGATTTTTTTTCGTTTCTTCTTTTGTGTGTGTGTGTGTGTGTGTGTGTGTGTCTATATATATATATATATCAAGCTAGAAAAAAAACACCCTAATTAACCTCCCCTTTTTAAGCCGGCTTGCATCTTAAATTTTCTTTTTGTATGACAAGAACTTTCAAAATAGTACTTCTTCATCAAATTAAGAACTTCTATAGTCCTCCTTGTCTTATGATTAAAGGAGAAGATGAAAGAGATCTTACTTCCAATCAATCTATTGCTACCTACACCTATATATATATATATATATCTAAAAAAAAACTAAGAATTTTTATCTTTAAATGAAGGATAGTTTTATCCCTAGGACATGAGTCATGCTAATTAAAACAAATCGACATTCTTCAAGCCACTAGAAATGAAAGACACCATTTTCACATCTCCCATCTATTTAAAATAAAGAATCATGAAAACATCAAAGGAGAATTTGATCTACGCTAGATATATCATTGACTCAAATATTTTATATTTTCCGAGCATTCACACATTTCAATGTCATAAAATATAGGGAAATGTTGGTAGCTCAGTTGGTTGACTATAGATACCTAAATTTTCACACAGTTTCGATCTTCAAATACCATTCCTTTTTCAATTTTTCATTCGTGATACTTAAACTATGTTTTCATGTCTAGACACAACTTCAACCTTCAAATACCTTTTCTTAATTTAACTTCAAATACTACTGTTTTTTCCTTTCAAATATCAACTATTTCATGTCCAAATGCCTATGTCATATTATTTTAGAAAATATTATAATAAGCATATAAGGAATATATTTAATTGATTTACTAAATATTGACTTATAAAATCCTAGTTGGAATTGGAGAAAAATCTATCCAAAAATTTCAGCATTGATATTTTTCACTTTGCCTGTCACGATCCGAGCCTACACCCTGGACGTGATCGGCACTCGAGAACCATCTCTGGTCCCCAAGCGAACCCTTGGCCTGGCTGACTACTTAGCGGAAGACTTACTTAAGCAATGATAGGCTCAAAACAGAATTAAATCAGTTAAACTCAAATACTCATCTCATAAAATATGGAAAATACTTAATAACAATACTTATTGTTTTGAAAACAACTCAAAGAGAGTAAATACTGAAAAACACCTCGACTCTGTTTATCTATGAAGCCTCTACTATATATAGGCGAGTGTTGGGACAAGACCAACGACTCCTCAACAGAACTGCTACTAACTACTTATAAAATCGGAGTCCTCCGGAATCAAGAAGGCCTTACTCAAAAGCTGACAAGCGGATGAAGTGATCTCAACGAAACTCCTGTTGAGAATCCTAAGTACCTCTATCTGCATCATAAAAAGATGCAGGTCGAATGAAATCAGTACATGGAATGTACGAGTATGTAATTCAGTTGAATTACAAATAACTGAACTAAAACTCTGACAGTAACTCTGTTGAAATATAATATAAACCATGATGGAAAAATCATTTAAACTCTTACCAACAGAATGTAATAAAAGCATATACTGAACTGACTAGATTGAAAGAAATACTCAACTCAACTTAAGTCAATGTAAAGCATAAATAGAGATAATATCATTTAAAGCTTTACAAAGTATAATATAATAACTCAAAGAAAATTATATGTGAAAATACAATGAAAATACTCTTTACTCTATTTGGGAGTTTCTCTAACCGACAACCATCACTATGAGCTATGTGATGATACAACGTCTCGCCCATGCTGCCAGAACTTTCCTATACCTTGCCGGGGTATAGAACACCTCAACTAAGTGGATCCACTAATCTCTGCCCAAAGGCACTAAGGAAATCATCTAAAAAGTATGAATCCTTTACCCATGTTGGCATACATGGTTTATGGGGGCTGTGAGTTGTTTGAACTCTCCCCCATATCGGTGCTCAATACTACTCCCAATAAATATATATACTCATGCTTAAGGTTTAAAAACATTTTCTTTTATCACTTTGAGGTAATTACTCAAAAGATCCTCTTAAAAGATGTAACTGCTTTGAAGTATCTCTGTTCTCATTACTCATTTAGAAATCAACGTTTCTCTCTTTTAAATGTAAAAGTGTTACATTTGGGAATACTTAGTTCCCTTATACTCTTTTTCAATCTTGAACAAAGCTCTTCTCATTCTCATATTTACTTTATCAAGACTTAGTTCAAAACTATTGTTAAGACATGTGATTATGATATGTAGACTCTCTCAAGGATTAATGAATACTTTAAGAGTTCATATTAAGAAGAGAGCGAAGACATGATTTGAAAGAATGCATACGAGACGAAGAACGGAGAAGAAAAGGACCTGACAACCCTGACGCATCAGTGGCACGCCGCCCCAGGCCTCAAACTTCAGAGGCTAGTTTCGGGCGCACTGCAGGCGTGCCACCCCAGGCCTCCTGGCGCAATGGTGGGGCAATGCCCTAGCCCCGAACCCAGAAATTTGATAAATTTTCTTGCTCAATTCTGGGTCCTAACTCATCTAGAATCGATTGGTTTCTTCCAAACTCTCTTTGATTCACAAACCCAACATGAAATTATCGAAATCTCACTCAAATTCTATCAAGAAACAACACTCATTTGCAAAATCCTCACCTTAAGAACTCAAAATCTCCATTGTTAAAAAATGTAGCTTAAAACTCAAGAACTACTCAAGAATCTCTTAATATAATGATTTCATGGACAAATTGATGGATGAATTAGATGTATGGCATGAGGATGAACAAATCCATCACTGTGATAAGCCTTACATACCTGGAAAGAACAATGTTCTTGGCGAATTCCACAAATCTTAAAGAATGCTTAAACTTAGCCATTTTTCTCCTCTTGAAACCTCGCTCTAAAACCCTAAGTGTTTAGGAATGTGAATAGGTGATTTAGATTTTGATTAGACCCTTAATTGGGTGAGTAAAAATGTGGGTAGGCCTATTGGGGTAAGGAAAAGACCAAAATACCCTTTCCTTAAACGGATGAAAAACCTTAACTATAGAGGCTTCACTCATATGGGCTTAACGTTTTACTCCGAGCTCGAAATGTAGCAAACTTGGTGGCATTGGAAAGAGGACTCAAATACCTTCGATTTTATAGTTCATGGGCTACCTAATTCTTTATGTGCTGAGAGATATGATCATTTGAATTTGACCTAAGTAGAATCTTAGGTCGAAACTTACTTGGTAGGGAAGCTTCCAACTCAACTTTGTGCTCGGGGATTCTAGTGACCTAAATTGATATCCAAAATCATTTTCACACTAATGAATTGACCTTAGAATCTAAGAACAATTAAGATTCACTTGGTACGACCTTATACGCAATTCAAGAATGGTTCGATCTTAACTTAGAAATTTTTTAAGGTGTTACATTGCCACTATAAATTCATCACCTACTTTTCACTTTCTCTTAGTTTCTTCGTTAGTTTTTCCAATTGCAATACATTTTCTTTAGAGGTATTCACAAGTTCCTTTTCTCTTTTGCCTCTTCCTTGTTTTTGTTGTTTTCTAGTATAAATTTTCTCAAAGTTCTTTTTTTTTGGGGGGGGGGGGGGGGGGTTCTCAAAAATCTTCTATGTTTTTTCAACCGTTGGCAATAGTTGGGAGAGGATTAGAGATGTTCATTGTTTCTTATATAAATATTCTTCTATACTAATGGTGAGGAGATGAAAAAATAGAGAGTAGTTCTTCTTCTTCTTCTTATTCTTTTGTTGGGTTTATATTATTGAATCCTTGTTAGTTTCTGCCTCCTAATTTTATACTAGAAGAGCTTGTTGAATCCTGGGGGATACACCTATATCGGGTGAAATATCCTTAAGGACAATGTCTTTTGATACGCCTCAAGCTACGTTCCCTACAATTGTTCGTGAAGAAGATATTTTCCGTAAGATTTCCAACAATCTTAAGGATAATTCCATTATGTTCTTATGGAAAAACAAGATATTTGGTTGGTCAATGATTGTGCATCCTGCAAATTAGTAGTAGTAGCTGTAGATTTGTTGCTAGGAACCATCAGGAGGAAAATCATCGTATCCATACTTTGAAGGGCACGAAGCAGATGATATAAATTATTTTGGTCATTTCTCAAGCGAATTTTGTGGATAAATGTGGGAAAGTGAGAGATTGAGTGTTAGACTTTGACGTTGTTGGACACATTTATGTGAACTAAAATTTTTGTGTTCTACATCCAAGTTAAAGAATAATAGTAATAATTTATATATGTTGGTGATTCTAGAATTACTTAAGTTCTTACAATGAAAAATTCTTCATATATATATATGTGTGTGTGTGTGTATGTATATATACATATATATATATATGTGTGTGTGTGTTTGTGTGTGTGTGTGTGTATATATATATATATATATATATCTATACTACCTTAAAAGCATGAACTCCCAAACTTAAATGTTAAATTACTATAATACCCCCAACTAAAAATACTCAATTTAGTTTATTTATTTATTTATATTATATTAAAAGTAGACACATTTTCACATTGAAGGGTTGTGACTTTTCCAATGGATTGTGACTTTTTCGAAGAGTTGTGACTTCTCCGATGAGTTGTGACTTTTTCAAAGTGTTGTGACTTTTCCTAAGGGTTGTGACTTTTCCATTGAGTTATGACATTTTCGAAAGGTTGTGACTTTTCCAAAGGGTTGTGACTTTTCCGGTGAGCAGTGACTTTTCCAAAGCGTTGTGACTTTTCTGATAAGGCACAATTACTACCTATTCATACTACCATTTGTTAGCTATAAATAGAGGGGTTTCCTTTCATTTTTACACTATAATTTTATAAGTTTTCTACTCTTCTTCTCTTAAAAAATGTCATATGTGCAGTTGAATAAGTTCAATGTTCAACTTCTTGTGCACACAAATAGGTTTCCCCTGATTTAACACTAGCGTATTGCCTTCGTTTCTTGCACAATCATGTGCACTTTGTAATTTGATTAACCTATACGTGCTGATTTTCAGGCCAGCAATGATCCTCATCCTTGAAACACACTCAAGTATTGGAGTACTCTTTGGCCCAACTTAAGGCCAACATTAAAAATTGTAAGTTCCCACCACCTGAACTGTTGCCTTTAAAATATCATGGACATGACACTCATTAAATAAGTGTATTCACCAAATTTACGGACTGTTATTTTGTGCGATGGAGTTCTGGAAGTGCCCAACCTTTCCTTCTCATTCTATCCCCTATATATCGTTCCACTATTCTTATGTTTCCACAAATTCTAACTTTTGCTACTTCTCACAGGTTATAATATACGCCACTCTCAACATAACCCTTTATACTGTAAATTGCTTCGTATGTACCACTAAATTATAAAAACTGCTTGCAACACTCTCTACTTGGTCTTATAATACTGCTTTAATCTATGTTATGCTTCCTTTGATTTTAACTCCAACAAAAAAATTTCTTGAATTAACATTGCTATTCACTATTCCCTCTGTAACTCTATCCATCCAGATTCTGCACACATGGTGACTGTATCTGAATTATTAAAGTAGAGTATTCCAATTAACAACATACCAAAACACTCTATAGAATGGGTGATGAGAGTATTAGTAATACGAAAGGGTTAGGTAATTTCATAAAAGAATTCAAGGCATGAAGGCACTTTCCAAACCATAATATTAGTTGACAACGAGGTAATATCATCGTCACTTTCACTTACCTTATATTCTATCGCTCATATTTTCTTTCTTGATTACTTCTCTGGTCATCGTCGCTTTCACTCACCTTATATACTATCCTCATATTTTTTTCTTGATTACTTCTCTTGTCACTCACCTATTAGATAAATCAATACTAGGAAACAAAGCTACAAGCAACACTATTTAATAAGCTTATCGACACATGGAAGGCTTTCTTGAAGCCATGTAAGACTTACTTCATCTCTAACGGATAGTTGGATCGGTTCAACCCAAACTACTCATCGGTCCACAATGGAGTTGAACTGTTCATTGCAGACAACATAATCATAAAGGACACTGACCATGGTGTTTCAACACAAATTCTTTGATAGCTTTGTAAGAATGGAAGATGCAAAGAAATTGCCCAACGGTGCCATATTCGATAACTCTTTACACGACTTATTGTGTATTTCCACGCACAGATACATAATAGCTGTCACGCCTCGATCCTACCTCCTGGACGTGGCCGGCACTTGAGAACCATGGCTGATCCCCAAGTGAACCCTTGGCCTGGCTTCCTACTTAGCGGAAGTCTTGACTTGAGCATATAGGGCTCTTATCATGACATAGATAACTCATAAAACTTAATTCAACTTGTAAAGTCAATTACTTTATGAAAATACTTAAATAAACTTACTAGAAAGTTTAGTCAAAGTCAAATGTAAAGAAAGTATGACATAGTCTGTGAGACCCATCAATTCTAGACCTGTCTATGAAGCCTCTAAATAACTAAGACGGATTTCGGGACAGAGCCCACGACATCTCAACAAAATTGAAATGAAAAGATATAGATGAATCCTCTGGGAGAGCTAGGAGGCTCACAAAAACTACTAATTGGGAAGTGCAAATGATCCTCAAAGAACGCCCGTTGATGATCCTAAACACCTGTATCTGCATCCACAAAGATGCAGGTCGAATGACATCAGTACATGGAATGTACGAGTATGAAATATAGCTGAGTAGATAAATAACTGAAATGAAGGTATTGAAGACCAATAAAGATATGAGTAACTCAACTGAATGCAAAGGGATAAGGAACGAAACCATTAAAACTTTACAAATACACATACTCAACTCTGTTCTCATAAAACTCATAAGTATATAGAAAACACTTTAACTTTACCTTGAGCTCAAAACTGAATGTAAAGAATTAAATGAATAAAGTCAATTTAAAACTTCACAAGGCTAACTCACCTCTGAAAAACTCAACTTCTCAAGTAATATGAAACAATATATATTTTTACTCTGGGGATTTTCTCTAACCGACAACCATTACTATGAGCTATGCGATGATACAGCATAACATCCACGTTGCCAGAAAGATCCTATACTTGCCTGGCATAGAACCCTCAAACTCACTAAGTGGATCCACTAAGTACTATATGGAAGGAAATCATCTAAAAAGTATGAATCCTTTACCCATGTTGGCTACATGGTTTATGGAGGCTGTGAGTTGTTTGAACTCTCCCCCATATCGGTGCTCAATACTACTCCCAAATATCTTTTTACTTTACTCATCTCAAATGTTTAAAAACACTATGTTTTCTGGGTTGAGGTAATTACTCAACTAATCCTCTTAAAGAGGTAACTGTTTTCTGGAGTATCTCAGTACTCAATAACTTACTTTAGAAATCATTGTTTCTATTCTTAAAATACTGTTATCCTGGGAAAATACTTAGTTTCCCAAATGCTTCTTAAATCTCTTCTCAAAAGTCTTCTTTAAGAAATCAACTTAAAACAATTAATTAGTTTAAAAGACTTCTCATCAATAATTTAGAATTAACTCAATGGAATAGGGCTCATGATGAAATAGGAACATGAACAATAGCACAAAATATTCAACAATACGAATACAATTACTCAAGAATAGAATTAGATAACAATTAATGGACTATCTCAACTTTGCTAAAAATCAAGGAAACAAAACCCTAGATTTCTTTTGCAGAAATTCTGACATATTTAGGGCGTGAGGGCGAACAAACCCAACACTAAAAGCATTACATACCTGGAAGATCAAAGATCTTGACGAAACTGAAGAACTTAGATGAACGTTTGAAAACCCTAGCTTTTCTTCTCTTGAACCTTCTCTCCAAAATTTCTAAGTGTTAAAGGTGTCCTAATATGATTTAACACTGATATAAACCTTAACTAAGAGGAAAAGGGTCGGATTTTGGGGTTAGAAGGGAAGGAAAAAGTCTGAAATACCCTTCATTAAAACTGTCGGAAGCGACCTACGGTCAGTAAGTCGACCTACGATTCGTCCTGTTCCTCCGTCGTTTGATTCAGAAATTTCTCAACTTTGGCCTTCCAACGACGACACCCATGTACGGCCCGTCGTTTGACCTACTGTCCGTACATGGCCATCATAGGTCTGGCCTTAGGACTGAAAATTTTACTAAGATTGGAGGGGAACCTACGAGACCCATCTACGGTCCGTCAACTAAACGACAGCCCATCCTGTTGCTCCGTTGGTCAATGTTCATAAACTTGGAATTTCTGAAGGCTGAAAGTGCCAACGATGGCTCCCACCTACGGCTTGTCGTTCCACCTACGGTCTTTAGGTGGCCTTCGTAGATTTGTGCTGCAGCAATTTTCTGCATTTCCTCTAACTCCAAGTTACGGGGTGTTACATTATCTCCCCCTTGAGAACATTCATCCTCAAATGTGCCCACTCTAAGCCTGTAAGGGATGGGGACACCTAACAACCCAACACAATGCAAATCCAAGCAACACTTTCCAACTAAAATTTAAAACTCAAGAACTCAACATGCTAAACTGAAAGTGGTACTTCGTTAAGAGTTAGTACCTTGCTCTGGGTTTACATTGGAGGTGAAAAGATGTGGATATCTCTCTTTCATGTCCTCCTCGGCCTCCCAAGTAGCTTCCTCAATGAATTGATTTCTCCACAAGACTTTCACTGATCAACTTGCGAACCTGACGATCAAGAATCTAGATGGGAATCTCCTCATAAGATAGGCTATCCTTGATACCAATATTCTCGGTAGGCACAACAAGTGAAGGATCACTCAAACATTTCTTTAGAATAGAGATGGGAAATATTGGATGGACTGCCTCTAACTCTGATGGTAGCTCCAACTCATAAACTACATTGCCAACTCTCTTGGATATCCTATAAGGATCGATGTAGCGGGGACTGAGCTTCCCCTTTCTACCAAACCTCATCACACCCTTCATGGGTGAAACCTTCAAATATACCCAATCATCTACCTCAAACTCCAAATCTCTTCTCCTAACATCTGTGCAGGACTTCTGACGACTCTGTGCTATTTTCAACCTCTCTTGAATTATTTTCACCTTCTCCTTGGCTTGATGAACCAAATCTGGTCCTATCAACTCAGCTTCACCAACCTCAAACCAGCCAATGGGAGATCTACACCTTCTCCCATATAGAGCCTCATACGGAGCCATCTGAATGCTGGAATGGTAACTATTATTGTATGCGAACTCGATAAGAGGCAAGTGGTCATCCCAATTACCTTTGAAATCCAGAACACAAGCTCTTAACATGTCCTCTAAGGTCTGAATTGTGCGCTCTGCTTGACCATCAATTTGAGAATGAAAAGCAGTGCTAAGGTTCACCTTCGAACCCAAACCTTTCTGAAGCGACTTCCGAAATTGCACGGTAAAGTGAGCACCCCTATCTGAGATGATGGACAAGGGGACTCCATGCAGTCGAACTATCTCATGAATATACAGGTTTGCATACTCTTCTGCTATATTGGTAGTCTTTACTGGTAAGAAGTGGGCTGATTTGGTCATCCGATCCACAATCACCCAAATGGAATCATGCTGCCTGCGAGATTGCGGTAAACCCGTAATAAAGTCCATATTAATCATCTCCCACTTCCATTCCGGAAGGGGTATATTTTGAGCCACACCACATGGCCTTTGATGCTCAGCTTTGACTTGCTGGCAATTTTGGCGCTTTGCAATAAAATCTGCAATACACCTCTTCATACTACTCCACCAATAGACTTCTCTCAAGTCACGGTACATCTTTGTGGAACCCGGATGAATCGAATATCTGGAACTGTGAGCTTCTTCCATAATCCTCTCTTGGAGATCATCCACCTCTGGAACACATAACCTTCCTTGATATCTCAACACACCATGTCCCCCTTGTGCAAAAGTCATCACTTTCTGCTTATGCACATTTTCCTTTAACTCAAGGAAAATGGGGTCTTTGTCTTGCTTCTCCTTTACCTCTGCTACTAATGAAGACTCAGCTCCATTAATCACAACAACTCTACCTTCACTGGAATCCAACAATCGAACACCCAACCGTGCAAGTCTGTGCACTTCCTTAGCTAACTCTTTCTTGCCTTCTTCAACATGAGCAGTGCTCCCCATGGACACCCTGCTCAAAGCATCAGCAACAACATTAGCCTTACCTGGGTGATAGAGGATACTCATGTCGTAATCCATGAGCAACTCTAACCACCTCCTTTGTCTGAGATTGAGTTCCTTCTGACTGAAAATGTACTGGAGAATCTTGTGGTCTGTGAACACATCCACGTGAACACCATCGAGATAATGGCGCCATATTTTGAGAGCAAAAACCACTGCTGCCAACTCGAGATCATGAGTCGGGTATATTGCATTTCTGAATCTACAGAAGATCTATCATCATGTAGCAATACGGGAGTTACTTAAGGTGTGTGACTTACCAGTTTGCTATTTATTCTTTTGCCACTATTTTAATTTTGAGTGTCTTGAGGCTTTTTAGAATCTATTATTCTGGTGGAAGGTTGGTCTCTTTTCCATGCCACTTATTTTTTCGAACAGAAGATAAAATTGTGCCTTACTTTATCCACTTGCAGGGATGTTTAAATATGAACTCAATACTTATTACAATGATCAACGAGTTAACTATGTCTTAGCCTTCAATTGCCAGTTCGTTGAGCTCCAAAACCAACCTGCCCTTGAATCAATAACTCAGTTTGCACTTTGTAGAAAAATAAATGAATATTACTTTGAATGGTTATCTTCAATGGTCTTATGCTATACATGAATAAAAAATAGTTGTGATACATTCTATGTATGCTTTAGCTTTCATCTAATATCAGTAAGTGGTGTTGATAAGATTTTCTTTCTTTTTAGCTTGTTGAAACATGCAACTTTCGTCTATGAATGTTTGATGATCTTTTGCCACTATTTGAATTTTCTCCTTTGTTTGTGTAAGTTTAACTTTTAGTGTTGTTATTGGAAATCTGCCTCTTATGTTTGCATTGTTAAGAAAATCTAGGTAGTATACCGGTCACTTCAAAATAATTTTGATCGCTACTTTCATCATATGAGGTGCATCTTTTGACATTAATTACTCTTAATGGCTATGCAACATCTTAATTTCTCATATTGTAATAATGAGCTTATCTTGATTAAGAGTAATTGTTTCAGACTAGATAGTGACTAGTTTAGAACTATTATTTGAGTCTCATGTTTGGTTGGTTATTTTACTTGTTCTATTTGCCTACTGATAGCCTAAATATAGCAAACTTAGGCCTTCACCTCGGGGAAGATAATTGTTGATTAATCATATATTTGTATTAGCTTCATTCATTGATATTAGATTGTTACGGTTGAAGGTTGTAACCAAATGACACGAGGTTGCTCATTAGAGTTTTGTGGTGCTTGTTTGTATAAATTTTTGACATTTGGTTGTTGGTGATTGCAATTGATTTGCCAGTCAGTTGTAAGTAGATGAATTCGAGGAGCATGAATGTTCTCGAAGTTGTTCGCTTAAGCCTCTTTGAGTTCTACTAATTTCTCTATTGCTTCTTTTTTTCCTCCCTTCTGTTGTAGGACTAGTTCTGGGATTGCTTCTTTTCTTACTCCCTTCTATTGTAGGACTAGTTCTGGGATTGCTTCTTTTCTTACTCCCTTCTATTGTAGGACTAGTTTAGGAACGTGCCTTGCACGTTTACCCCAAAATCTATTGGTATTTACTAAAAAAAAATTTAAAATCCATCATTTTTACAATAAAAAGCACAAGTCTTTCTAATAAAAAGAATACACACTTAATTATATAATTTACTAAAAGTGCATAAAGTAAAAATAGTTAACTATCGTACAAATACAATATGCAAATGAGGAAACACCTCTTCTATTTTTTTATTTTTTTTAAAAAAAGACAGAAGGAGAGAATCCAAGTATCTTTTTCTCTTCTCCTTTCATTTTTCATTCAACTAGTAAATATATGCACAAAATAATCTTTTATGTTTATAATTTCCTTACTTCATTATTCTGGAGAAACAAATTTTCTAATTGTTTTTTACATCCTAAATAAATTAACTTAGGCCGGAACGGGGTAGGGGGCGGGGGGCCTCACCTCGGGGGGGTGGGGGCGGCCTTGCCTCGGCGGGGGGCCTTGCCTTGGCCCGGGGGGCCCTCGCCTCGGGGGGAGGGCGGGCGTGGCGGGGCCTCGCTTCGGGGGGGGCTGTGAGAAGGGGCCTCGCTTCGGGGGGGCAGCGAGGCGGGGCCTTGCTTCTGGGGGGCAGCGAGGCGGGGCCTCGCTGCGGGGGGGCAGCGAGGTGGGGCCACGCTTCGGGGGGGCGGGGGCGGGAAGGGCCTTCACCCTGGGGCCTTCACCTTGGGGCATGGGCGGGGAGGGCGAGTGGGGCCTTGCCTTCAAGGTTGGGGGAGGGGGCTCGCCATGGGGCGGGCGGTCTATACAATACTAGTCTGATGGACCCCTATATTGTATGTGTTTGTATTTTGAACCCTTCTACTTAAACCCTTTATCAACTGAACCCTTAAACCCAATAAAACACAATTTATCAAGGGGGTAGAGCAGGGTGGTGGCCTCACCTCGGGGGGCGACGGGGGCGGGGGCGGCAGTCTCGCCTCGAGGGCGGGGGGGGGGGGGGGGGCTCGCCTTGGGGTGGGCGGTCTATACTGGCAAAGTGAAATGGTCTGATCGACCCTTGTATTGTATGCGTTTGTATTATGGACCCTTCTACTTAAACCCTTTATCTGACAAACCCCTCTGACCATTGAGTTGGCAAAAGTGTGTGAGTTCACGCACGTGAAGGCGAGTGACTATCCTATTTTAGTTTTTAATAGAACTTCTAAAAAAATTAATCAAAAAACTCCTCCTTCTTCACCCACTCCACCTCTATTTTCAGCCATCTCCATCCCATCTTCATCCCTGCCCTGAAAGTGCAGAGAATACAGGACTAATACCCCGCACATTTGAACAGGTGTTTGAGACCCACAATTTGTGAAACCTTTCTCTTACTGAATTTATGCATGTAGGTCTGTTGGCAAGACACAGATGAATGAAAATTCTTGTAGAAGTCATTTTGTTTTCTCTTTGAGAATTTGGGGTGTTAATGAGGTGAGAACATTCATGGCAACCTGTATAATAATATAGATAGAGATAGATAGATGTACCACCTCTCTTCTGTGACCACAATTATAATAATATAGATAGAGATATGTGAAGCTATGGTGTCCCAAAATTATGGCAACACAAATATCCTCATTGCCGCGCTGAAGAACCTAATCATTGATTTTAATTTAGTAGATATGGCTGCAAGATTCAGTTTGATGGCTTCAAATTCCACATTCTGTGTCTCCTCATTTGTTTACTAATGCAGATTGTTGGGACCTTATTACTCGAAGACGTTGATGTTTGTCAATGTAGCTCCAGATCCTTCTTCTACTGCTGAGTCCCTGTGTTCACTCCGATTTGCAGCAACGGTAAATGCGTTCATCAGATTCTCGCTTCAGCATTGGCTAATTTTTCATTTTACTTGTTCTAGTTTTAGAAACTGCGTGTGGTCTGTATGATTGGCATATGATTTTAACAGAAGTAAAACACATCTTCTAACCGAATCCACCTTCGATTTGTATAGTGTGGAGAGAGAAGAATATCGCCTTATGTATCTGTAATAGCAAAGGGCCTTTACCTTTGAAACATTTATCTCCTCATGTTCTTTCACGAAGTTCCCTAATTAAGTGTTGTAACTTTCCATTTTTACAACTTAATCTCCCTTTTGTTGTAACTTTTTATTATTTGTGGATATCCTTGGACATCTTTTTTTTAGTATGAAGCAAACAGAAATAGGATTATCTGATCCAAAGTTCATTTGATGGAACGTTTGTTCCGGTGTTACGTTGTACATCATATAGTTGATCTCACTTGTTTGGAACTGAGATGTGGTTGTTGTTTAGATTAGTTTCTTAAGGAAGGATTCCATCATATGTTGAATGTTATTCAAACTGTGGATATGTGACAATACGTAACGACGGAGAACGATACAATCTATCCAAATAATATCTTCATTAAAACAATACAGTACGATACAATACAACATGATACGATACATTATGAGACAATACGTAACAACTATCCAAACAAAGTGTTAATTGTAATAGAAAAGACAAAAGGGCTTATTGCTGGACACTGTCCATTAATGCAAGGCCTGTGATCCAATGTCTAATCTTCTTTTCTCAGAAGAAATGATTCATTTGAAGTCACCATTGATATCGACACATGTAAGATCGCAAAATATATCAAGCATTGGGCCTCTCTTGCTGAAGATCCACAAGGCCTAATGCTAGTCTTGTATAATACAAGAACATGTTCATCTTCAAAGTATTTTTCTATTGGAACTTCTCTCATTCCTTTTATCGAACATAATGATGCGAATCGAGCTTTAACTTGTTTTAATATGCAATGTCAAGTAGTTCCACTTTCTTGTTCCGAGAAATCCATGGTAGAATTGGATCAAAACGACAAGTAACTCTAGATTCGTGGAAGAGGATGAATGGGGACCGTAAAATTTGAACTCACTAATTAAATTGAACTCTATACGAATATCACTAGATCGTAACCTTTGGTAATATGCAGTTCAAAATTTCTCAAAAAAAGTTGACTTCACTTACATTTTTCAATGAAATAAATATTATAATATTGAGATTGAATTGCTGATTTTTTTTTTTTGATACAGTAATTCAGGATTTATCAAAGTATATAGTGTACACAGACCTACTTTCAATTGAAATTTTCTCAAAAGTTGAATTTATTTATACACTTTCCACATAATGTACTGGACTACTGGTAGATTGCTATGGTCTACATCATCTCCTTAATTTTGGACATATTAGGATAGTGATGATACTTACATAAGGGCATTTAGTCCACTTATTTTCTTTCTTTTTTTTGGTCTCCCACCCGGTGTCCGGAGCCTACATTGAAGCTCCAATTAAATTCGGATTGCGCAATACAGGGCCCATTCGATGGTGGCGCTCCCAATAAGATTTTCTCCATACCCAGAGCTCGAACTTAAGACATCTAGTTAAGGGTAAAGCACTTCCACCAGTGCACCACAACCCATGTTGGTTAGTCCACTTATTTTCAACCCTTCTGTTCTTATAGATTACTATTAACCAATCAGAATGTTACAACTAAGCTCAGTTTCTATCTTCATTATTAAAAAAAACCTATACTTTACTCCTTGACTCACACCATACCAACTTTAAATTTTGAATCTTGATTGCCTAAATTGGATGGTAAAAACTTCACGATTATCTTATTTGGATACTGCTATTTAATATATATTCAATTCTTTAAAATTATTTAATCTATTCATAGATCCGACGAACATTAAATATATGATATTTAGAGTTTTTATGTTGAGCCTCAAGTAAAAAGAAGAAAGAAAAAAAAACTAAAGTCAGGTAAAAATGTGACTAGACTACAACTAGAAACTTTAGATATTATTATCCTAAAGTAAATAAACAAAAAAAATTGATAAACTTAGGACATAATTTAAACGTGACAAGAAAATTGGGTGTGCAAGCACTTCCCCTTTATGCCGTGTGTATGTAAGTTGTTAACCGGTCATTATCAAAGTTTTCTCCACGACAATGACAAGCCCAAGCCCAAAGCCCAAAGCCCAATCATGTGCCAACACTGTGGAAGCCCATTATTTTTTTTTAATTTTAATTTTACAAAATGCCAATATGAAGAAATAATAAAAATTAAAAAAAATTCTGAAGCTGAACATTGAGCTCCTTAAGCTATGTGGGAGCCATACGATAAGGTGAAATAGAAATAGGACGAATGCCTGGCTCTAGGTTAATGGAAAAGTCAATATCACACTCCGAAGGAAGGACAGGTAGGTTAGTAGGAAAAAACATGTGCAAAATCTCGCACAATAGGAACTGAATCAATTGTTGGGACCTCCCTAATCACGTCCCGCTCATAAGCCAAATAAGCTAGACACTCGCTAGCAACCAACATCTGAGCCCAAACAAAAGAGATAGCTCAGCCGGCGTGTGACTAAAAGAGCCTTGCCACACCACCAAAGGGATACCAGGCATGGCTAAGATAACGGTCTTAGCAAAAAAATCCAAGACCGCATGGTAGGAGAATAACCAGTCCATACCTACGTTGCTAGCTGTATAATTGATTATTACTTCGGTCTCAATTCACGTGACACATTAGTCTGCATAAAAAATAATGTCACTTTTCTAAAGTGAAAATAATTTAATTTTAAAATTTCTCTTTTACCCTTAATGAAATTATTTATAGTCATTCAAATGATTAATGAGTGTTTTGGTCAATAAGCTTCAATTGTCGTGTCTATTTCCCACATAATTTAATTGAGGTAGTTTTCAAACCATACCACACAGATCCGACAATAACAAAAGTTCCAAAAAAAGACAGTATTAGGCGACCCCTTCATGATGCACTCTCAGTTTTGATGCACGAAACAAACCTATTGAGGGGTAACCCTCCAGCTGTAAGTTGTACTGTCCTAGATTCCTACGTTAATCAATTACACAAAAAAGAAAATTAATTAAAATAAAATAGACAAAATTTCAATGTCCGAACAATTTGTTCGAATTCTAGTTTATACATTTGTAGTATTATAATAATTTACATGAATTATTATATATATAATTATATACTTTGGTAGGATATTCAGTATTTCGATATTCTTTTTATATCGAATACCAAATTTAAAAACACATATAGAATATCATAGTACCAAAATGATGATATAAGATATTTTTATTGTGATATCTATTGATATTAGAAAAATTGCAACTTATATTACTTTTCGTATAGCTTTTGAAAATCAAAATTTTGATTTTTAAATATTAAATTAATTAAATCTAATTTAAAATTTAAAAATCGTCAAAAGAAACTTTTAAAAGGCGAAGCGTGAATACCCATGAAACTTTACTCCTTTATATAACAAAAAAATTATGACTTCGCATTTTAAGAAACATCTCAATCATATACGATAAGTCAAACTTTTTTTTTAGTTAAATAGAAAGCATCTTTTAAGGGGATATTTAGAAAAATACAATGTATATATATAAATAACCTCTTATTATTTTAATCTTAGAAATAGTTTAGCCCAACCTACCTAAAAATAGGGTGTTGATAATCTCACACGATTTTAATCTTGAAACTAAGTGAGCCTAACCTACTCCTACAACTCTATTACCTACTAATTTATGCAATGCATGTTATTTTGAATACAGCAAACCAAACACTCAATAAAAAATAATCTCAGTATAATTTATCTAATCATAACTAATCCCAGCATAACTTATCCCATCATAACTAATCCCGTCATTACTTGTATTCAAACCAAACGACTCTAAATATTAGTTAGGTTGATTATGTTGTATGAAACAGAGTATTGATCAATTAAGAACTTTTATATTTAAAAGATGGGGGTGGCGAAAATGAGAATATTGAGGTGGATGTAAGGAAATACCAGGAGAGATAAGATCATTAAGAATGAAGATACCTTAGCTGAGGAGGGAGTGGCCTCCGTGGTGGACAAGATGAAAGAAGTTAAATTTAGATGATTCAAACATGTGAGAAGAGGTGTGCAAAACTCCAATGAGGAGGTAGACTAAAAAAGTGTTGGAAAGGTGATTAGACAAGATATGACACAATTTCAACTTACAAAGAACATGAACTTAGATAAGGAAATATATATAGTGATTATGGATTACGATAAAAGGTTAATAAATAGTTGAACATTATCTTATTTTAAGGTGGGATAAGCTTGGTGGGGTAGTTTATTGCGCTGTACTTGTTTCCGGTTCATACTAGTAGTAGTAACAATTTATCTTGTAGTTGCATGTTTTACAGTATTTTTGTCACTCCTCATTATTTAATGTCCTTCAGCTATCACATTATTAGGTCATTGTTATTTCTCATGTTTTTTGAATGTTATGTGATGTTTTACTTATTATTTGTTATGTCTTCTTTATTTCAGTATTTTTCTTTTAACTATTTTGAGGAGTTACTCGAGTCAAAGATCTTTCGAAAACAATCTCTGTATCTCTATGAAATAGAAATAAGATTTGCATATACTCTACCCTTCTTATAGGACTACATTGAGTTTATACTTTGCAAGGAAGTCATTTATTATCTAATCAATGACAACCCACCTTACTCGAATATCTTATTTGATTGCAGGGACTTACTCCTCCAACCGAGGAACCTCCAGTTGAACATAAGTATGGGGAAGATAATCAAGTGGCAGACGTACTAGCTAAAGAGGGGTCTAGGATGACGCAAACTAACTCTTTTATGTGTTGGACAGTTCCTCCTTTGTTTGTGTTCAGAAAATTAAAAGTAGACAAAATGAAAACACTTTTTGTTAGGCTAAGAGGACCAAGTTTTACTACTAATTGATGTGATGTTTATTATGTAATAACACCTCACCCCCAAACAATACTAGCAGAAGTAATGTTCTGCCACAATTTTGTTTTTACAGAAAACAAACGAATTCGATCGGTTATTTTTGCTAAAGAAATAAGCTTGAAGAATATAAAAACAAAAAGTGAAATCTTAAGCCAACAAGCATTAATCGTCTAGTGATAAAAACATATCATACGAAGGTAATTAAAGATAAGGATCGATCCCGAATAATGCATTTTATAACTATATAATAAAAAATTTACAGATTTTTTTTGAAACTGACTAAGTATATGTGGTCGGTAAAAACCGGCCACTATAGGTCGATTTTCGACACCGGGCAAACCTAAATCGACCATCGGTTTTTTGTAGGTATTCAGAAAAAAGATCAATATCAATCATCTATGGTGGTAAGTTTTCACCTTTTTTAGTAATGATTACATAGGACAACGACACAATCACAGTAAATGGATCGTTACATAAATGACACTTTCATCATTACATAACAAGAAATTTAATAATATGATACAATAAAATTTGAGTAAAAAAAAATTGTACACAAAGTAACAATATGATCGATACAATACAACGAGGAACAATCAACCAAACAAGTTGTTGGGACAATTTCATACAATATGACAAGAGAATTCTTTCTAAAACACAATGGATGATTTTTATTGAAAAGGGAAAAGACTCAAATATGCCATCGAACTTTGAAAAAAGGCTCATCTATGCCATCTATTAAAAGTTTGGCTCACTTATGTCATTTTCGTTTGAGAAAAGGCTCATCTATGACATTATTTGTTAACCGAAATAACATAGATAAACCAAATTTTTAACGGATGGTATAGATGAGCATTTTCTCAAAGTTCGATGGCATATTTAAGCCCTTTTTCTTTTAAAATAATTCAATTAATGATGTGGTTGAATCATAATTGATCACGTGTTAAAAAATGGTTTGCAAAATTAATTTTTTTTTAGTTTACTAATAATGGCATGGATGAGCTTTATTCAAACGAAAACGACATAGATGAGCTAAACTTTTAACGATGACGTAGATGAACCTTTTTCAAAGTTCGATAGCATATTTGAGCATTTTCCCTATTGAAAAAAAGCTCTCTCTCTTCACAATGTAATGATAAGGTGCACTCTTTTCGGATCCCACTTTTAGAATTATACTTAAAGGCGATTTATACAATGACGATTTAAACTCTAAAAGTTCTGAATTATACAATAACAATTTTAAGTAATAATAATTTGGTTCTAAATTTAATATTTATACATATTTAATGATTTTTAACACAAATATAGTATTTGAACAAAATTTACTACATTCAACTAGATCCGCAACAGACTACTACCTCCGCCCCTGATTATTTATAGTGGATTTGTTGTTGTATGTCATATATAGTGCTATAAATATATCTCAAACTCAATATATCTTTTCACTTGAATAACAATCAATAAACATGGACATTCATCTTCCTTATGATTTGATCATATTCTTCCTTCCAATAATGATCTTTCTATTCTATATATATTCTGAAAACAAGTCTTCTTCAAAATTGGGGCTTCCAAAATCTTATCCACTAATAGGTTGCACATTTTCATTGATTAAAAACCGCAAACGTCTTGTCCAATGGACGGCACAATTGTTACAAAATTCACCCTCTTCAACCATCACACTTAATGGTCCCTTTGGTAAAAAATGTGTCTTGACAACAAACCCTAGCAATGTCAAGCACATCCTCAAAACTCGATTTGACATGTACGAAAAATCCACCATCCTACGGTCTTCATTGCACGATCTTTTGGGGAGTGGAATCTTTGTTGTCGATGGGAAAGAGTGGAAATCCCATCGACAACTCATAAGCCCTATCTTCAAAGCGGTGACGTTCCATCATCTAGTCGAGTGTGTCACTATGAAAGAGATTTCTTCTCGTCTTCTCCCTCTCTTCGCGGTTGCATCTACTAGTAGTAGTACTACCGTGCTTGACCTTCCCGATATTTTTCGTAGGTTCACTTTTGACATTGTGTGTAAGGAAGGTTTCGGTCATGATCCACAGTACTTGTTACCATCTCTACCAAAGACCCTTTTTGCTGACGCTTATAGTAGCGCAATCAAGATTTGCATGGGAAGGTACGCGAGCCCTTCCTTTTTATGGAAAGCTAAAAAAGTTGCATGTATTGGATCCGAGAAGAATCTCAATCTTGCAGTTAATGAGCTCCGAGAATTTATCAAAAAAGAAATCACGCAATTCAAGAAAGATGATAATGTTCATTTCACGGGCCTAATAGCATCAAGGGCCCGCGAAGAAAACAAGTTAGTATGCGAAGAGAACTATTACGTAGATTTGGTTATTAATTTCATATTGGCAGGGGAAGACACTTTGTGTTCGGCTTTAATATGGTTCTTTTGGTTAATCTCGAGTAATCCAGAAGTTGAGAAGGAAGTTGTTCGAGATATTAAAGCGAATAATAATAGTAATTGGAAAGAAATGATATATCTACATGCTTCCATTTGCGAAAGCATGAGACTATACCCTCCGGCTCCCGTTGTACCAAAGCAAGCAATAGGGGATGAAGACATTTGGCCAGATGGGACCAAGGTGAATAAGGGAACAGAAGTGGTTTTCCATATATTCGCAATGGGGAGATCACCAGAACTATGGGGTGAAAATTGGGCGGAATTCAAACCAGAGAGATGGTTACGAAAAGATGTTACAACATCAAAATGGGTATTTATCTCGAGGGATCCTTTTAGTTACCCGGTGTTTCAAGCCGGACCAAGGACTTGTCTCGGAATAGATATTGCTTTCATGCAAATAAAATTGGTAGCTGCCAATGTGCTAAGCCAATATCAACTTATTCCGGCAGTGGAAGGTTATCGTCCACTTTATAGTTCAACTATGACATCAAAGATGAAAAATGGTTTTCCAGTAAGAATCCTTCAACGTTGCTAGCTGTATAACTGATTATTACTTCGGTCTCAATTCATATGACACTTTAGCCTGTATAAAAAATAATGTCACTTAGCTTTTCTATAAGTGGAAATAATTTATCTCATTAGGATTAGTAAGGTAAGGCTTAGCCCCCCTTGCTTGTACTATTCTCTTTGAGGTTTTTGTTTTTTATTTATTAATAAAAAAATAGCTCTAGACACCCCACCTAGCGGATTCACTGCCGAAAAAAAAAAAAAGACTTTAAAATTATTATTTTTACCCTTAATGAAATGATTCATAGTCATACAAATGATTAAGGAGTGTTTTGGTCAATAAGCTTTAGCTGTCGTGTCTATTTCCCACGTAATTTAATCGAGAGGTAGTTTTCGAACCATACCACATAGATCCGACAACAATAAAAGTTGTAAAAAAGACCCCTTCCTAATATAAATGAATTATATATATAATTATATACTTTGATAGGATATTCAGTATTTTGATATTCTTTTTATATCGAATGCCAAATTTAAAAACACATATCAAATATCATAGTACCAAAATTATGATATAAGATATTTTGATTGTGACATCTATTGATATTATAAAAATTGCACCTTATATTACTTTTCGTATAGTTTTTGAAAATCAAAATTTTAATTTTAAAATATTAAATTAATCAAATCTAGTTTAAATTTTAAAAATCGTCAAATCAAATCTTAAAAAGGGAAGCGTGAATACCCACCAAACTTTACTCCTTTTTTTTGGGCTATTGTTAAGTAGTAATAGCCATTAACTGAGAATTCGTAGCTATACTAGATGCATAATTTTGTAGTGGCATGTCATTTCCTCTGGATGTAATAAAATTATTTTGGTGATGTTCAACAATTGCTATATATACAAGTTAGTAATACAAGTTTTTTTTTTTTTTTGACAAATAAGCTTTATGTTTTTGAAATAAAATTCATATATTTAAAAATCACATAAAAGTATAATAAATACAATAATTAACAACTTGAAATATTTGTACTTTCTTTAAATTCATAGGAGTTTTGTAATTTGAAGTGTCAATATTATATAATTATTTTTTCTGTTCTTTTTCGAGAGGAATTAATACAAATTCTTTAATCAACAGTGAGAGAACTAAATTTCTTTAAAATACGATAACATAGAGTGCAGACTATGTTCTCCAATTTGCATTCATTTAGAAAAGTGAAATTTGAGTAGTGCTAAAAATTAATATTAATAAATTTTAGTAGGCACGACAAGAAAGTCTATCATAGTAATAAAACCTCAAAATAAATATTACATGTGCTTTACATGTCTTAGTTAAATTCTTAAATTAACCATCCGAATAGACCTTCAAATCAATTAAAATTTAAAGGATTCAGTTATCGTATTATTTGTTATTGCTATTATTTTTTTATATGGCTTCTTCATTACTGTACTTCCTTTTCATTCTTAATTTAATATGCTTTACTTGAGTCGAGAGTCTATAGGAAACAAATTTCTCTATTTTCATAAGATAGGGTAAGGTTGCATAAGGGAACAGAAGTGATTATCCATATATTCGCAATGGGGAGATCACCAGAACTATGGGGTGAAAAATGGATTTCCAGTTAGAATGCGTCAACGTTGCTAGCTAAGTTTTAGCTATATCGTTGATTATTCTCTCTGTCTCAATTTATGTTGGTACCTTTTTTTTTAGTAGATACAAAAAATAATGTCACTTTTGATTAAAAATAATTGTAGATGCATGGTATACCCCCTTTTGAGCACATGACAAGATGTTACATTGGCATCGAGCCCAAAAAACAAATATGGAGAAACAAGCCGCAAAATTTAAATTAAATAATTCAAATTCAAAGGCCGAAATCAAGTCGAGCTATGATGATGACGGCAATAGGGAAGACTTTCTTCTCAACTATTTATGAACTAGAAAGAGTGTTGGAAATCTTACGAAAAATACTTCACCATAATTATTGAAGATGGAACAATTCTTTTTGAGATACGTAAATTATTATTCCAACAAAAAGTACTACTTCTTTGTATAAGCACACTAGTCTTTCTTTCCACCACCAATGAGCGACAAAGCTCCGATTATAGAAAGATAACTTTGCTTCCAATTTTCATTTTTCCGTCAATTTTTCGCTCACATCAAAACTTATCTCCAACAATATATTACATTAGCTAATGTCAAAAGAGGTGTCGGGGTTGAAATAATAAAAACGTCACGCGAAAGCTAATAATTACAAACCTTGAGAGATAAATCAAATTTAAAAACTATATAAAAAACTTCATTTCTACATATGATAATTACTAATATAAAAATATACTAAAAGCTATCGAGAGAATAATTCTTCTCCTAAATAAAACTCTTTAATAATTATATTGTGAATGCTATTGTGTTGCGTTTGAGAAAAAGAGATCTTTTGTTTAACTTCTACTGCAAAAAAAAAGATAGATATGGTGGAGTTTTTTTCCACAAAAGAAAACCTTTTCTATCAAGAAATCTCTTTTGAAGTAAAACACAGTTATGATAGAATTAAGATATAGTAGGAAATTCAGGACAAATCCGAACCAAAGGTTCTTGGTCCATATAGACTCAATGAAATTCAGATGCCCTCTTCTACACTTTGTTTGGATGGTTTTTACATATCGTCATAATATTTCGTATTGTATTGTATCATTTTTCGTTCTTACATAATGTCACATCCAACAATTTAAGTTACCTTTTATGGTGGTATGGTGCTAAAAACTTCGATTCGATAATTTTCATATTCAGTTTTTAAAAATATAATATCATCATATCAAATTAAGTCAGTATAGTTCAATATTTTCAAAATTGATTTTGGTATTTTGCAGTATAGTAAATCAATTATTGGGTTTTAAAAGGTGTGAATGAAAAATGAAGAGTTGCGACTTTTATGAAGAGTTGTGACTTTAATGAAAAGTTACAACTTTTATGAAAAGCTGTGAGTTTTATAAAAAGTTGTGACTTTTATGAAAGGTTGTGACCTTTTCGAAGGGTTGTGACCTTTCTGATAACGCACAATAAACATTTGTTCACAATACCCCTTGTTGTCTATAAATAGAGAGTTTACTCTTATTTTTCAACAAGGAAAGAACCAATTTTCTGGACTTCTTCTTCTGCTACTAAATCTAGTATTCTAAGTGTACTTTACTGCCGTTGAGTGGTTCGCTGACACCGTGGTTTTAGGTACCGATACACCGGTGAGTTAGATCATTCTATCCTGGGAGAATATATTCCATTAACCTCGGGTACTTGAGGGGAATAATTTCCTTAAGGGGACATTGTGCATTCAGTGGGTTCGTGGAATACCCCAAACTCGAAAGGGTGGGAAAATTTCAGATTTTCTAGGTTAGTGCCAGCAACGACGAAAGCCACCTATGGATCGCAGGTTGACTTACGGCCCACAGTTGGGAACCGTAGGTGGCAGGCCCATGTTTTCAAAATGACATGTTTCAGAACCTCAACGACGGCCTGCCAGGACGACCCGTCGTCCAGTGTCCGAGCCGTAGATGGTTCTCGTAGGTCCCCTCTAGACTTGGTAAAATTCTTAAGCCTTAAGTTCAGATCTACAGTTGCCATGTACGGTCCGCCGATGGACCCACGAGCTGTACATGGTGACCCCTCGTAGGGGGTCCAAGTTGGAAAACTCTCTAAATCTATCTACGGAGGAATAGGATGGTCCGTAGGTTGACTTACGGACCGTAAGTCCAACCGTAGGTAGGGTCCGACAGTTATTTTTTAAGGGGTTTTTATGTCTTTTCCAATTCTTCTAAGTCTTTTTAATTACGACTTTGCCCCTAAATTGACCCACTATATAAGTCTTTTATCCCAAATTTCCCTTCATTATTCTCATTCTCAAATTCCCCAACTTCCTAAATATTTCTCTCTCTAGAAAAGTTCTCTCAATTCTCAAGGAAGAAGAAGGGCTAGGATCCTCCATTGAAGATCATCAATTTCTAGCAAATTCTTGTGGGATTTGTTGAGGTATGTTAGCATTCACCATTTGGAGCCCTTTCCTCCAATGGGTCCGTAGTTTTCTTCAATTTTCAAGGTTCAATTTCCCCAAATTGAGTTAGGGTTTTGATCAATTCTTATGGGATCTTCAATTACGATTCCAATTGTTGATTTTATGATTAGTAGTGCACGATCTAGCGTGATAAAGTAACTTAGTGCACGATTTAGCATGATTTATATGATTTGATGTAGAAATTGTATGAACCCATGCATGAGCCATGATTCCTAGTTATGAATTCATGATGAAGTATGACCCATGCATTTATGAACTTATGAAATTAATGAAAATATGCTTGATTCTAGGTTATTGCATGATTCTAAGATTAATTGACATGTACCCATACTAGATTCATGATTTATGAACACATGAATAGCTTGCATAAGATATGCATGTATATGAATAGCTTGCATAAGAGATGCATGTTTCATGAGACTTATGCTTATAATTGCTAGGGTGCATAGAGAAAATGGCATCCATGAGTTGTAAAAAGGTTTTCTTCACAATAAGCAAAGAATATGAATGTGAAAGGTTTTCTCACATAAAGTAGGGTTCATATGGTTGAAAGGCTTCCTCACCTATGAATCGATTAGGAGCTATTCTAATGACGTAAACTTGGGCAAGCCCATGGTAGTTGAAATGTCTTGATATGATCTTAGCTTGGATTTGGTAACCCTAGATGTACCTCTTCCTTTGTTAAAATATGACTAAGCTTAATTGACTATTCCTTGGGATTTTACTTAGCACCGAGCGGGCTTTTGGGATGAAGGTTTCCGTTTAACATCTGTGGACCTTTAGTAGCAATCTCTAAGTCCCATAACTACTTGCCTTCTAGGTTTTGTCTCAGATAGATACATAGCTAGTGGATCCACGTAAGCTACAGATTTATGGTCCTTACCTTGGCAAGTAGGACACCCCTTCTAGTGGTGTGGGGTAGACATCACTCCCCTTTTCGGTGTGGGGCAGACACTGGATTTCATGTTATAGCTTACATGGTCTATGTCAGTTAAACGTAAAAATCCCATAATAATGAACTAGGGTACTAGAAGTATCTCACGAGACAAGACTTATGATATGACTAGCTTGCATTGACCATGTTTATGCATCGAGTTTCTAACCCTTTTTGTAACATGATTTAGTTGGTCATTGCATGTTCATGATGATAGCTCCCTAGCTTGATTTCCTATGTGAACGCATCCCTTTGGCATGATTTATGTGATTATATGCATTTGCTTCATACATAGTACATTCCATGTACTAATGCATACTTGTGCCTACATTCTCTTATAATGTAGGGTCAGACAGTCATCCTTCACACTCTCGTGGTTAGTTGTTCTCAGAGTTCGAGCTATCAGCCTTGGTGAATCCTCATGCTTCGGGGACGAAGAGACTTTATTGCTTTCTTTACTTTCAGTTTCAGACTTGTATATGATGTACGGGTTACGTCTCGATCATTCTATTGTATTAGATGACTTTGAGACATAGTCAAGACTTCCGCTTGTAAACTCTTACTTTTATGAGATTGTCTATTTCTTTCCTCATTTTTATCCTTACCTTATGTATATGTATGCTAAGTGGCTTGTGTGGGGTCTCTCGGGGTCTTATACGCCATGTCACACCTAGGGGGTACTTTGGGTCATGACAGCTTGATTTTCTTCTTTGAGAAAAATATTTTGTATATTGTTTCTTATCTGTTTCTGATTCAATTTTCTCTACAAGTTTTAATTTTCTAGTTTTGAAAATACTCTTTAAACTTTGTTGTTTCTTACCAAGTTCTTCAAAGTTTTTGTTCTAAGTATTTTAGGAATACAGGATCAACAACATCAATAACTATACTCTGTTCGACTTCGACTTACATTTACTTTTATAAAAGAGAAATCCAACTTCAACTTTTCAAGAAATGCCTCAATTATATCATACTAATACCTTAGACGTATAGAAATATTTAAAATAAAGTACAAGCAATTCAATTTATTAATCAATTACATAAAACAAAAATATTTAATCAAGATAAAGTTGTCGAAGTTCCAACTTCCGAACAATTAGTTTTGTTTGAATACTAGTTTATATATTTGCAGTATCATAATAATATTTATGAATTGTATATTTGACTATATAATTCGATAGGGTATTCAGTATTAAATATTTTTTTTATATCGAATACCAATTTAAAAACATACACCAAATACCAATTTCGATTGTGATATCTACGATATCATGTCCACTCTTTCTTACTGTCCAATGGATATAACGAAGGAACTTCCGGAGTAAAGGTTCAGATTTAAGGCTAAGGCAGCGAGTGAGCCGAGGAGAGGTTGAGTGAAATCAGCAGCTAGCCTTTTTGGAATAGGAATGCCCGATGTTCTTGCTCTTCTTCAGTCTTCTTAGGATGAAGCTTTCACTGGAATTTCCTACTCTAAGTTCAATGACCTATTCCATTCTTTTTCTCTCTCTCATTTATTCTTATAGGGGTATTTTTGAAATTTAATAAAATAATTATTTTATTTTGATTAAAGATTCAAAAAGGTGATTCGGAACAACACAACTCAATTCTAAGTGATAACTCTGTTCTATAAAAAAAATTCTTTTATTTTCAACACATCCATAGCAAGAAGGGCCAATCATGAGCAATTTGTAGATTACTTTTTCCCTTTTCTTTTATATCGTTTACTTTGAATTAGCTGTACATATTTTTTGAGTTTTAAGCTTTATATATCCTAATGGTCGAAGAATATTTACACCATCAAGTCATTTAAAAGATAATTATGAGTAATTATATAAAGTATCGATTGATACAATTTAAAATAAATGGTAAATAACCTACAACTATAACATGTTAAAATGAAAAAAACATATTTTTTTCATGGTAAGTTCGTATAATCTAAATCCTTTAACTTTTATCGTCTACTTATCAATTTGTTTCCTCAAAAAATTCAGAAATCCTATCAAATTGTTGTCCCGAAACAACTCTTAGTTTCTTCGATTTGATACTTATTATCTCATTATCCAACACTCGCAACAATCTAGAAATTATTTCAAATAGACTATCGGGGAAAAATATAAGCAAGAATTTCTCCTTTTTATTTTCAATTTTTCATTAAAAATGATTTTTTTTTTAAAATTATATTTCTTATGTTTGATTGCTCAAAAGTATTCATTCCGTTTCAATTTGTTTGTCTTATTTTCTTTATAACATGTTTAAAAAGGATGCTAGCGTACTCCCTCCATTTCAATCAATTTGTCTTAATTTCCTTTTATTCCGTTTCAAAAAGAATGTCTCTTTCCCTTATTTTTTGGTAACTCTTTAATTCTAATTTTTTATATGACATGGTTAAGATTATAATAGTAAAAATTATTTTGGTCCATTCTACATATCTTTAGTTAAGACCACAATATTCAAAGGTCCTTATTACTTTCCTAACCATGTATCAAGTCAAAATCAGATAAATAAATTGAAACGGAGGGAGTAACTCTTTATATTCAACATCCTATATGTCATATTTTCATCCACAATTCAAAAAATATTTTCTTGTTTATTGGAGCCTTGGGGTGGGCCTACAATATGCCATAGCCCATATGTGTTTAAGAAATACTCCTATTGAGAAAATATACTTTACTTTTTCAAAGAATGATCAAACACTAATTAGTTGTTGCTTAAAAGTTTTTAAAGTTGATTAATCCAACACAAATTGCTTCTCACCAAAACTATTTTTTTAAATAAGATGATTTTAGAAGTTTGGCCAAACAAGGTAGTAATATCAAAAAATTTTGAAGTATTTATGTTCTTCTCAAACTACATGTTGATTCAATGTTAGATTAGGGGTGTACTTGCGAGTTGGTTCAAATTTTTCAAATACCAAATCAAATTAGTTGTGTCGAATTTTTAAATTTATAAACCAAATCAACAAAAGGCAGGGTTTCAACCTCGTATTTTCTTGCATTTTTTTGTTTTTTTAATCTTCTTGGGTTTTTCAAATTATGTCTGGTAAAGTCTTCAACCAAACATATAATAAAGTTGTGCCTTAAATATTTCCTTAGTTCTATCAAGATGCAACTATTTAAGGTACTTTTTAAGAAAATAATACAAAATGTGAGCTGACTAATGACACTAAAACATTCAACAAAAAAAAGATATTTTAAATAGAAGAAAATATTTTCCTTAAAAGATTAAGGAAAAACATTTTCCGAATCACTAAAAATACACCATCGCATCCCCAACCTACCCATAAGTACATTTTGTAAATTAATTTCTAAGACATTTAAGTTCGCCAAACATGAAAAAATTGTAAAACATTTCACAGGGGCATGATAGTTTGATCATGGGACCAAGAGAGCAGGAAGGAACAACACTATTTGATCAACAAGAACCAAAACTCCCACCTTTAGTGAATGCCATAACAACATCAGTCAAGAAAAATTCAGCTCCTTTCCATTTTCCTAGTCACAAAAGAGGCATGGCTGCACCATCTTCACTAGTCGATGTTATCGGTATTGGTCCATTTCTTCATGGTGCAACTGAACTGCCAGATCTTGATAGATTTCGTTATCCAATTGGACCTTTATTAGATGCACAAAAAATGTCTGCTGAACACTTTGGTGCATCTCAAACATGGTTCTTAGTTTGTGGGACATGGGATTTTAGCAGCCATTATGTCAACTTGTTCACCTGGTGATACTTTAATCCTTGCAAGAAACTCACATGTTTCAGCCACTTCAGCAATGGTGCTTTGTGGTGCTCTACCAAAGTACATTCTTCCTGAACATAATCTTCAATGGGATATTGCTGGAGGTGTTACCCCTTCACAAGTAATTATTTGTTCAACTCTAATACTCTATACAAGTTTAAGGGTGTGTTTGGTATGAAGGGAAAATGTTTCCCAATTTTCTCGTGTTTGGTTGACTTAAATATTTTAGAAAATGTTTTCCAAATCAACTTATTTTCCTCAAATTGAAGAAAAATGACTTCTCATAAAAAAGTACGAAAAACATTTTCCAAAATCATTTTGAACGTCACACTCAACTTTCCATTCTAACTTAAGTCTCGGGTATCGATTCCCTATACTAATCCTAGATCTAACTCCTAATTCTCAATTCGAGACCTGACTTTTGACCTCGATTCGAGACCCAACTCTCGAGTTCCAAATTGAATCAAGGTTGGATCTCGAGTTAGAATTAGAGGTCAAATTTTGGATCAAGTGTCGAATCTCAGGTCTCTAGTCAAGGTCAGGGTCGGGGTCGAGATCGAGGTGATGTCTTGAGCCGGGTGTCGAGGTCGGTTTAGGTCTCAAGTCAGGTGTCAGGGTCAGGTTCCGAGATCGGGATGGGATGTCAGGGTCGAGTCTCGAATCAGGTGTTGGGATCGGGCGTGGTCTCCGATTGGGGTTGGGTCTCGAGTCTCGACTCGAGGTCGGGATCAAGTCTCAGGTCAGCTGTTAGGGTCAAGGTCAGGGTCGATTCTCATGTCGAGTGTTGGGGTCAGGGTCGGGTCTCAGGTTGGGTCTTGGGTCTCGATCAAGGTCGGGTCTTAGGATTGGGGTAGGGGTTGGGTCTAGAGTCGGGTGTTGAGGTCGGGTCTTAGTTTGGGTCTTGAGTTGGGGTTGGGGTCGGGTCTCAATTTAGGTCTTGAGTCGGGGTCGAGGTTGGGGTTGGGCCTCGAATTGGATCTCAGGTCTTAGGTGAAGGTCGGGTCTCAAGTCTCGGTCGAGGTCAGGTCTCCGGATTGGTGTCAGGGTCAGATCTCGAGTCGGGTGTCAAGGTTGGGTCTCGGGCTGGGTTGGGACTCAGGGTTAGGTGTCGCGATCGAATGTCGGGGTCGGGCCTTAATGGTTGGGGTTAGGTCTCGGGTCGGGGTCGGGTATCGTTAGGTTCGGGTCTTGGGATTGGGGTACGTCAGGGTAAGGTCACAAGTTTGGTGTTAGGAATGGGTGTCGGGATCAGGGTCAGGTCGAGGTTGAGGTCAAGGTTAAGTGTTAGGGTTGGGTGTTGAGGTTGGGTCTCGTGTCAGGTGTCGGGGTTGAGTGTTGGGGTCAGGTCTCAGGGTCGGGTCTCGAGGTCGAGTCTTGGGTCAAGTGTACGGGTTGGGGTTGGGTCAGGGTCGTGTTCAGTTCTCGTGTCTTGGGGCAGAGTCGAATCTCAGTTAGGTATAAGGATTGGGTTGGGTCTTGGATCGGGTCAGATCTCGGGTCGTTGTTGGGGTCGGGTCTTGGGTCGAGTATCGGGGTTGGATTTCATTTCAATAGTTTGGATCTTGATTTGGATGTTAGGGTTGAGAGTCGAGGTTGGGTCTCGATTCAGGTCGAGTTCGGGTCTCAGGTCGAGTTTAGGTTCGAGTGTCGGGATTATATTTCAGTTTGAATGTCGGATTTGTAGTGGGGTTAGGTCCTTGGTTAGGTCTTGAGATCATGTCCTGATTCGGGTCATGGTTATGGTCGTGTTCCAGTTCAAATGTCGGGTCTTGTATCAGGAGTAGGGGTCAGGTTCTAGATCGGGTGTCGGGGTCAGATGTCGGATCAATTAGCGCGGTTGATTTCAGGTTAGAACTATTTTCATAAAAAGTATTTTTTTTTACCCTCTAGACAAAATAAAAGATATTTTCTAAAAATTGTTTTTCATTCACCAATCATACACTAGAAAATATTTTCCACTCACCAACCAAACATGAGAAAATAAGTTGGTTAACTTATTTTCCAAGAAAACATTTTCTAGAAAAAAATTTTCCTTTATACCAAACACATCATAAGTGTCTACTTGTGCACACTCAAAGTTAGAGGACATAGATGCTAGATGAGGCCAAATTAAATGGCACGTTTATAAATTATGCCTATATTTAAACCTAATATATTTTGTACATCCTAATAACTCACTTGAGTTATGCCTAATTTTTGCCTAAGTGATAGAATGAATTACTTTACTTGTTTCTTCTACCTTGTTAACAACTAAGAATTGCAGCAAACTACTTAGTATTTTTACCTAAAAACACCCTATTCACAAAGGTGAAAAAACCAAGACATGCACCTCTGGATGATTTGTCCTTAATTTACTAAACTAATGAGTCTTAAACAAAATATAGAATATCAATATATTTTAACCAGTTATAGCAAGCATATTATTTACTCAACATACTATGTTAACAAAATTGGAATATTATTATGTGTCACATTATTGCAAGTAACTCGATATGGTTTACGAACATTAGATACATTCACTACAAACAATAAATTAAACTGGAATTAGCTACTAACTCATCGTTAATCTATCGTAAATTTGCTTGTAACTAAAATAATTTTATGATTATTCATCGTCAATTCGTCACTAAATAAAATTAGCAATGAATTTGTTGTAACAATATATTAGATACATTCAGTGCATGCAAAAAATGAAACATATATATATTTATTGTTTCCATGTTTCAGGTGAAAATGGCAATTGAAGAACTAGAACAAGAAGGCAAAAAGGCAGAAGGAGTTTTTGTTACATCACCAACTTACAATGGAGTATGCAGCAATATTTCTGAGATATCTCAAATATGTCATTCTCATGGGATCCCTCTAATTGTGGATGAAGCTCATGGTGCTCACTTCAAATTTCATCCTGACATGCCTAAAACTGCTCTTTCTCAAGGAGCAGATCTTGTCATACAATCAACACACAAAGTTTTGTGCTCATTTTCACAATCATCAATGCTACACTTATCCGGTGATCGCATCGATAGAGATAGAGTGCACAGATGTCTTCAATCTTTACAAACCACTAGTCCAAATTGGCTTTTATTAGCTTAATTCCTTGGATGCAACTAGAGATGAATTAAGTAAAAATCCAAACACCCTTTTCAACGAAGTAATGGAACTAGTCCAGCAAGTGAAAGAACTAATAAACAACATTCCTAGAGTCTCACTTTTGGATCTCTCATGTTTCTCCAACAACTTCTCTTTTATGGACCCTTTGAGAATGACAATTGGTGTACAAGAACTAGGGTTATCGGGTTTCGAAGCATATAACATATTGTCAACAAGTCATGGAATTGAGCCAGAACTTATTGGAACTCAATCATTCACATTACCCTTTAGCTAAGGAATAACTAAAGAACATACTCAAAGACTTGTTAGTGGATTGAAGTATTTATCAATCAACTTCTAGCAAGAAGAAAGGGACATTATCAAAATAGATCATGGTATAGAAAGGGTGTCATTTGGAGAAGTTTACATGAGTTGTACACCAAGAGAAGCCTTTTTTGCTAGGAAAAAGAAAGTGAATTATGAAAAAAGTATTGGGGAAGTTTGTGGAGAATTTATTTGCCCGTTCCCTCCAGGTATCCCAGTGTTAATCCCAGGTGAAACCATCACAAAGAGAGCTATGGATTATCTCATTCAAGTTAAGGACCAAGGAGCTTTTCTTAAAGGGGCTATTGATCCTCTACTTAGCACTGTGGTTGTTTGTGATTTTTGAGAAACATTATATTTCATGTCAATATAGTTGACCATTCATGCTCTATACATATACTCATCAATGTAATGAATATGTTAAAAGACTATTGCTTGTTTGTCACAAGATGATTAAAACCTTATTATTCATGGCATATGATTTTATATAATAGTATTGAAACCGAATGGAAGAGATTGTCATCAAATTCATAGCATAGTTTGCTTGTCCCAAGCTTCTTAAAACCCTATTACTCATGGCATGTGATTTTATATAATAATATGGAAATCAAGATGGTTTATGGGGAGACCCAAGATGCCCATCTTCATAGCTTGTCACAAGCTGATTAAAGCCCATCTTCATAGAGGAAATCAAGTCTTAGGAATTTAAGGATGAAGAATTGGTTAAGCTCAAAGGTAAGGTGGTGTCTGGGGAGACCCAAGATGCCACTCTCAATGTAGAAGGTGTTCTTAGTTTTAGAGGAAGGATTTGTGTTCCTCAGGTTGGTGACTTGATCCAGAGTGTGTTGGTGAAGTATCATGGTTCGCGGTATTCTATTCAATTGAGTGTGACCAAGATGTATAGGGATTTGAGGCTACTTTATTGGTGGTCTGGGATAAAGAAAAACATTGCTGAGTATGTTCCTAAATGTCAGAACTGTCAACATGTGAAGTATGAACATCAAAGGCCTACAGGTTTGCTTTAGAGAATGCCTAATCCAGAATGAAAGTGGAAAATAATAGCCATGGATTTCGTAGTGAGACTACCTAAGACCTTGAAGAAGTATGATTCAATTTGGGTTATTGTAGATAGATTGACTAAATCAGCTCACTTAATTCCGAGTGGATTACAACTCCCAATAGTTGGCGAAGATTTATGTCAAGGAGATAGTAAGGTTGCACGGGGTGCCCTTTTCTATCATTTGAGACCGTGGAACTTAATTTACTTTGAAGTTTTAGGGTAAGTTGCATGAGTCATTGGACACTGAACCCACTTTCAGCTCATCCTTACATCCATAGAATGACGGTCAGTCGGAGAGGATAATTCAAGTATTGGAAGACATGTTGAGAGCGTGTGTGATTGACTTTAGGGGCCATTGAGATCAGTTCTTACCCTTATGTGGGTTCTTCTACAATAACAATTATCACTCCAGCATTGATGTGGCACCATTTGAGGCACTCCATGGAAGGGAATGTCGATCGCCCATAAGGTGGTTTGAGGCTAGTGATGTGAAACTATTGGGTGTTGATTTGGTTAGGGAAGCTTAAGAAAGGGTAAGGGGAATTCAGGCTAAATTATTGGTTGCCCAGAATAGGCAGAAAGAGTATGCGGATCACAAGGTAAGGGACATGACATTTAAAATTGGTGATCAGGTTCTATTGAAGGTGTCACCTATGAAAGGAGTCATGAGGTTTGGTAAGAAAGGTAAGCTTAAACCTCACTACATTGGTCTGTTTGAGATTCTTGATTGTGTGGGGCCAGTGGATTAAAGATTAGCACTGCCACCTTGTCTGGAATTCACCCATTTTTTCATGTGTCTATGCTAAAGAAGTATCATGGGGATGGAGATTATATCATCAAGTGGAACTCAACAATATTGTACAATGACTTACAATATGAAGAGGAACCCATTGCGATTCTTGATAGGGATGTTTGAAAGTTGAGGATAAAGGAGATCAAATCAGTAAAGGTTCAGTAGAAATATCATTTAGTTAAGAAGGCTACTTGGGAGACCGAGAGGGAAATGAAAGACAAGTACCCTCACTTGTTTGAGGATTCAGGTACTACCCTCTTTTCTATTTTAGCCCAAATTTTCTTGTTTGATTACTTGAGGATGAGCGATGGGTAAATTGGTATCTATTGTAACAATCGATCCCAATTGTTATGACTAGACCAATGGTGAAAAAATTTGGGCCAGAAAACTTTTCGGGTAGTGACTTAAAAATTTAAGACTAGGCCAACCTTAGATGAAATTTGAGTTAGGTAGGGTCTTGGGCCATTCGAGGATGGGTGGGGTGTAATGTCTTGGCTTGATTGATATTTTCTTGTATCCAAGACATTAAGGAACCCGTAGGGCTTTATGGAATCAAATTCGGGTGAGTAGAACTCCCTGAATCGATATTGGTATGAAGGGGATAGTCTGGAACGTCAAGGGAAGGAGGTATGTTGTGAAAAATGGGATTTTTTTGGAATTCTGAGTTGCAGTACTTTGCACTATAGCGGGAGGCATCCGCTATAGTGGTCATGTGTAGGAGCTATAGCTGGGTGTAATGTCACGCCCCGAGCCTACACCCTGGACGTGGTCAGCACTCGAGAACCATTGCTGGTCCCCAAGTGAACCCTTGGCCTGGTTGACTACTTAGCGGAAGACTTACTCAAGCAATGATAGGCTCAAAACAGAAATAAATCAATTAAACTCAAATACACATCTCATAAAATCTGGAAAATACTTAATAACAATACTTATAGTTTTGGAAACAACTCAAAGAGAGTAAATAACGAAAGACACCTCGACTCTGTCTATCTATGAAGAATCTACTATTAAAGAAGGATGTCGGGACAAGACCCTTGGCATCTTAAAACTACTAACTAGAAAGTAAATGTGAAGTCCTCCAGAATGCAAGGAAGCTCACCAAAAGCTAGCTGAAGTGTAGAGTGATCTCAACGAAACGCCTGTTGATGATCCTGAACACCTGTATTTGCATCATTAAAAGATGCAGGTCGAATGAAATCAGTACATGGAATGTATGAGTACGTAATATAGCTAATAACAAATAACTGAACTGAAACTCTGACAGTAACTCAACTGAAGTATAATATAATTCATGATGGAAAAATCATTTAAACTCTTACCAACAGAATGTAATAAAAGCATATACTGAACTGACCAGGCTGAAAGAAATGCTCAACTCAACTCAATGTAAAGCATAAATAGAGATAATATCATTTAAAGCTTCACAAAGTACAATATAATAACTCAAAAAAAATTATATGTGAAAATACAATGAAAGTACTCTTTACTCTATTTGGGAGTTTCTCCAACCAACAACCATCACTATGAGCTACGTGATGATACAACGCATCGTCCACGCTGCCAGAACTGTCCTATACATTGCGGGGGTATAGAACACCTCAAATATGTGGATCCACTAAACTCTGCCCCCGAAGACACTAAGGAAATCATCTAAAAGGTATGAATCCTTTACCCATGTTGGCATACATGGTTTATGGGGGTTGTGAGTTGTTTGAACTCTCCCCTATATCGGGGCTCAATACTACTCCCAATAAATATATATACTCATGCTCAATGTTTAAAAACATTCTCTTTTCTCAATTTGAGGTAATTACTCAAAAGATCCTCTTAAAAGAGGCAACTGCTCTGAAGTATCTCTATACTCATAACTCATTTAGAAATCAACGTTTCTCTCTTTTAAATGTAAAAGTGTTACATTTGGGAATACTTAGTTCCCTTATACTCTTTTTCAATCATGAATACAACTCTTCTCATTCGCATATTTACTTTCTCAAGACTTAGTTCAAAACATTGTTAATTACAAAAGAATTCTCAAAAAGACCTCTTGAACTTTTCTCTTAAACTTACTTTAGTTTGGAATGTAAATTAAGACATGTTATTAGAACATGTAGGATCTCCCAAGGATTAATGGAGACTTTAAGAGTTCATATTAAGAAGAGAGCGAAGATACAATTTGAAAGAACGTATACGAACGAAGAACATAGAAGAAAAGGGCCTGGCGACCCCGGCGTAGCAGTGGCGCGCCGCGCCAGCCCCAAAAGTACTAGGGCTGCTTTGGGGTGCACTACAGGCGCAGGGCGCCAACCCTCCTAGCGCTATGGTGGCGCCTTTCCCCAACTCCAAACCCAGAAATTCGACAAATTTTCTTGCTCAATTTCGGGTCCTAACTCATCTAGAATCGATTGGTTTCTTCCAAACTTTCTTTGATTCACAAACCCAATACAAAATTGTCGAAATCCCACTCAAATTCTATCAAGAAACACCACTCATTCGCAAAACCCTCACCTCAATAACTCAAGACCTCCATTGTTAAAGAATGAAGCTTTAAACTCAAGAACTCTTCAAGAATATTTACATAAACGATTATATGGGTGAATTAACAAAAGAATTACATGTTTGGCGTGAGGATGAAAAAATCCAACACTGTGAGAAGCCTTACATACCTGGAAAGAACGATTGTTCTTGGCGAAATTACTCAATCCTTGCATGGTTTGCTTGAAAACCCTCTTTTTCTCTTCTTGAAACTTCGCCCTAAAATTCTAAGTATTTAGGAATATGAAAAATAACTTAGCGTTTGATTAGACCCTAAATTGGGTGAGTAAAACGTGGGTAGGCCTATTGGGGTAAGGAAAAGACCAAAATACCCTTTCCTTAAACGGATGAAAAGCCTTAACTAGAGAGACTTCACTCAAACGGGCATAACTTTTTACTCCAAGCTCGAAATTTAGCAAACATGGCGGTGTTGGAAAGAGGGCTCAAAGACGTTCGATTTGATATCTCATGGGACACCTAATTCTTTATGTGCTAAGATATGTTCGCTTGAAGTTGACTTAAGTAGAATCTTAGGTCAAAACTTACTCGGTAGGGAGGCTTTCAACTCAACTTTGTGCTAGAGGATTCTAGTGGCCTTAATTGATATCCAAAATCATTCCAATACTAATGAATTGATCTTAGAATCTAAGAAAAATTAAGAATCATTCGGTACGACCTTATATGCAATTCAAGAATGGTTCTGTCTTAACTTAGAAATTTTCTGGGGTGTTACATGTAATGACCCAGAAGGTTATCTTTGGAATTTTTTATAAATTTACCATGTTACCCCTCTCGATATCTACCCTGAGTCATTTATGATTGAGTTTTGAAATTGGTTTGAAACTTTGAGTAAAGAGTTGTGATTTATGTAAGTTTTTTATTTCAAAAGTCTACAGTTGTTAAAAAGTGATTTTTGGTGTCTTTTGGAGTTTCAAGTGTCGAAATAGAATTCTGTCAATTCCATCAGTCCTGGAATGTGGAAATTGATCTAAGAGAGTTATCGGTTTTAGATTCTGAGTCCTTTTGAGGATTTGAGGTCCTAAGTTGGAAATTGTGAAATTCTAGCCTTTGGATTGATTTTGGTCAACATTCGGGATTCGGATGCTCGGATTGGATTTCCGACTGTTCCGTTGGATTTGGGGGATGATTTTAGGCCTAGGTGAGGTCTTGGTTAAATTTTTAGATGTCCCGAGCTTAATTTGACCATTTAGACATTATGATTAGTTCCTTGTGACTTGCACGGATTTCGGGTCAAATATACCTCGGATTCATGTTTCGATGGTTTTATTGAATCCAGAACATCGAGTTTAGTCAAGTTGCATATTTGGGTTGTGTACTCAGGGTTTCGATCGAATCCTGAGGGTCTGTTCGGAAAATTTTATGCCTTGTGTGATTGTTGGTTTGTTGTTTCTAGTGCAGTGTTTACTATATTTGTTTCTTCTACCTTGTTAACAACTAAGAATTGCGGCAGAGGACTCAATCTTTTTTCTAAAAACACCCGATTCACAAAGGTATAAAAACCAAGACCTGCGCATCTGCATGTTTTGTCCTAAATTCACTAAGCCAATGAGCCTTAACATAATACGTACAAAATATCAGTATATTTTAAATGATTATATATAGCAAGCTTATTATTTATTCAACTTACTATGTTACCAAAATTGGAATGTTATTATGTGTCACATTATTGCAAATTATAACTCGATATGGTGTATGAATATTAGATACATTCAGTACAAAAAATAAACTGGAATTAGCTCCTAACTTCGTAAATTGCTTGTAACTAACATATTTTTATGATAATTCATCGTCAATTTGTCATTAAATAGATTTATTATAGTTATTGCCATGTTTCAGGTGAGAATGGCAATTGAAGAACTAGAACAAGAAGGAAAAGGGGTAGTAGGAGTTTTTGTTACATCACCAACTTACAATGGAGTATGCAGCAATATTTTTGAGATATCTCAAATATGTCATTCTCATGGGATCCCTCTAATTGTGGATGAAGCTCATGGTGCTCACTTCAAATTTCATCCTGACATGCCTAAAACTGCTCTTTCTCAAGGAGCAGATCTTGTCATACAATCAACACACAAAGTTTTGTGCTCATTTTCACAATCATCAATGCTACACTTATCCGGTGATCGCATCGATAGAGATAGAGTGCACAGATGTCTTCAATCTTTACAAACCACTAGTCCAAATTGGCTTTTATTAGCTTAATTCCTTGGATGCAACTAGAGATGAATTAAGTAAAAATCCAAACACCCTTTTCAACGAAGTAATGGAACTAGTCCAGCAAGTGAAAGAACTAATAAACAACATTCCTAGAGTCTCACTTTTGGATCTCTCATGTTTCTCCAACAACTTCTCTTTTATGGACCCTTTGAGGATGACAATTGGTGTACAAGAACTAGGGCTATCCGGTTTCGAAGCATATAAGATATTGTCAACAAGTCATGGAATTGAGCCAGAACTTATTGGAACTCAATCATTCACATTAGCCTTTAGTTTAGGAACAACGAAGAACATACTCAATGACTTGTTAATGGATTGAAGTATTTATCAATCAACTTCTTGCAAGAAGAAAGGGAGATTATCAAAATAGACCATGGTATAGAAAGGGTGCCATTTGGAGAATTTTACATCAGTTGTACACCAAGAGAAGCCTTTTTTGCTAGGAAAAAGAAAGTGAATTTTGAAAAAAGTATTGGGGAAGTTTGTGGATAATTTATTTGCGCTTTTCCTCCAGGTATCCCAGTGTTAATCCCAGGTGAAATCATCACAAAGAGAGCTATAGATTATCTCATTCAAGTTAGGGATCAAGGAGCCTTTCTTAAAGGGGTTGCTGATCCTCTACTTAGCATTGTGATTGTTTGTGATTTTTGAGAAATATTATACTTCATGGCAATAAAGTTGACCATTCATGCTATATACATATACTCATCAATGTAATGCTATATGCTCCATCCATCCACTTTTAACCGTCAGCGCTTTTCAAAAGTCAATTTGACTAATTTTCAAAGTTAAATTAGATTATATTAATTCAATATTTTAAACAAAAATTTAAATATTCAAAGCTATACGAAAAGTACTATAAATTGCAATTTTTTGAATATCAATATGATGAAAAAATACATCGTAAACTTTTAGTCAAAATTCTTATCTTTTGATTCTAAAATAGGAAATCATGACAACTAAAAGTGGGCGGAGGAAGTAGTTGATAACCATAAGGAACATGTTATTTTTAATTTTTTTTTTTAGAATCTTATAAGTAGCTCATCTAGTTGACTATCTGAAATTTTACCTTATTGGAGAGAGTTCGATTCCCCACTTTATATCCCCTTACCCCATTTTTCCTTTCTATACTCCCAACTAAACCAAAAACGAAAAAAGAAAAAAGAGGGACATTATTTTTTTTGATTTTGCACAGAGTATTTGACAATCACATTAGAACATGATTAAATTTGTATTCATGAAGAGAGGTTCGAATTATTAATTGCAATCTTTCTTCATCGGTGATGATTTGATTCTCCTCTGACCTACCCCATTTTTTTAAAAAAAAAAAGAGAGAAAAGAAAAGAAAAGAAAGAAGAACATGTTTATTGTGTTTATGACCTAACAACAACCATTGCTTCACATATTATTGTCCCACTAAATTTTAACTTTTTTGGTCTTATTCTTATAATTTCACTGCCTATAAATTAACTCCATTGTGTTACTTGTTTATTCACAACTCTAAATTGCATTCTTTCTTATTATTAACAAAAAAACACTTCCAATCTTTTTCTCTTGTTTTCTTTGTCAAATTTGTCTAAAAACACTTGACAATTCTTCACTAAAAAGAAAAGGTTATGGCAACGTTCTATAAGCCAATTTTTCTTTTGTCATAATACGTCACAGAGATTGAACCCTTGACCTTTTCAAGCATAAAATTAAACGTAATTTGTAATTGTTTTGGCAAATAAATTATATATTGAGATTTGTCATTTTTTTATGTTATGAATTTAATTATATATGTTTCAAATTAAATGTGACCTCATTTAAAGTAAATTTGGATATTAAATCATGTGTTTGATTGTTGAAATTTGACAAATTGTTAGTTTTGATCACCAACAAAAAATGGCTGAATTTTAACCCAATAGATGATGTAATCTCATATGAAAATGTTTGAAATTTGGTCAAAATGTCTAAAATTGGACCAAGCCAAGGACACAATTTCAGTCATAAAGTTGTCATCAAACAGAAATTTGTTATAAAATAAAGCATGTGTAGTAAAATAAAATGACAAGAAGAAAAGAAGAGAAATAGAGAGACACAAAGTAGTAGCTTTTCTCTATTATTGAATGTTTTTCTTTTCACTTAATCTTGTCTTATGTTTCTTACTTTGTTACAACAAGAGAGGGGTATATATATATACATATATATACTTGGGCATCAAGAATATTACATGAATATCTATTTGCCACGTATATACTTGAGCGCCACGTATATACTTGAGCACCAAGTATATTATATGGATGCCTAGTTTACAACACTTTGTATAATGTGTGTATATATATCTTACACACAATGTATTATGTGTACATATATGTTACCACAAAATATATTTATGGACATTCATTTTACAACACTCCCCCTTGAATGTCCATGTCTTAATAGATAATGTGTCTCGTTAAAACCTTAATAAGAAAAACCCAATGGAAAAAATCTTAGCGAAGGAAAAAGAGTACACATATCTTATAATACGCATTAAGAGCTGTCTCATTAAAAACCTTACCAGGAAAAATTCATTGGGAGAAAACCTTGGTTAAGAAAAAAAGAGTGCAGCGCGTATTATACTCCGCCTGATTAAGACGTCACTTAACAACCCGAAGATGATGCATTCCAATCTTATATCTTAGCTTCTAAAAGGTTGAAGTTGATAATGCATTGGTAAATACGAAGTGTTGAACACTTGCTACATCCTTCTTTTGAAGATCATGAATAATTAGAAGAACTTTGATGAAATATACTTTGTTCAGTCTCCTTTGATGTGTCCTCCTCTTAGTTGAGCACATGCAGCATTGTATTCATATAATGTTGATGGAATATCTCTTTTCAAAGGAAGGTCACATATTTCCTGAATATGTTTATTGATCTCAACCAAATATTATTTTGATAATCACTCAATTCGTGATCTTGTCGGTGCAGACAAATTACTCGTTTGATTTGTTAGCAGCAACAACCGACCACGGACACTTTCAATAAAATTGACTGTCTTGTAGAATGATTTGATATGATTGTATTTCCAAATGAAAATAGATAACTTTCTTGAGATCAAACTTCATAATTTCCTGCAATTTCATGGTCAATAGACCTTGACACAGTTGATTAGAATAAATAATTTATATCGATATTTGATTCACTCTAATATCTTCACTAATAAGAGTGATATTATATTTTGCATGCACATTAATAAATTTACTATACCATGAATAATAATAATAATAATAATAATAACAACAGGATACATAACTGCACCAATCACACTATGACATGGTATTTTGTAATCATTTTAATGAGATCGAAATTGATCTTTATGTTAAGCGACCTCACAACCATTGAGGTATTATTCAATGGAATCGCTTTATAACCTTTTAAATCCTTTAGGAATTTTCATATAATATTTACTGTCTAGCTAAACATGATAATCATTTATCATGCGTATTCAAGTTTTTCATATATTGTCAAACTGAAAGAAACCTCATTGCATCCACCTTAGGAGAATACATCTCCATAAAATAATGTCAGGACTTTTGCGAAAAAACTTTATTTTTCAATGCACAAGCCGTACTTTATATTTTATGATTTTACTTATCGCACAATAATTTATTTGTACCCCATTGACGTTATATCTTGGTATATGACCAGAATATCACTTTTCCAAGTGAAATAAAATAAACTTGAATTGTATTTTCTTTGGCCAATCATTTATCTGTCAACTCTCTTTGACAGATTTAATATTAAGATCCTCGTTACTACTTATAATTTTGAGCGCTATATTATATCAAAGATACCGTCGACGGTCATTTGATATCGATTACAATGCGATATAACTTATCAAGATTTCTTCATTTTTCATCATTTTCAGGTACTTGAACCTTTACCAAGGTTTTATGAAGTGTTATGTCTTGGTGCTATCTTTAAAGCACTTGCCTCATTATTATAACCATCATTATCATTTTCTCTTCTTCTTTTTCAAGAAGTTTTATCTTTCGAACCGATTAATTTATCATACTTCAGGCATGCCATAAATTATGTCCTTTAAGGACCTTTGATTAGAGAATTTATAACTGAATAACATAGGGTCAGCAAATGTGTCTGACAGTTTACTTAAATTATCTTTTCAACGAGGATCATACCAATGATAATTCATTTTGCATAACTTATTTTTCAGTTGCTTATCATCTCTCCTCCTAATGTTAGAGAATCTAACATTCACCAAACCTTATTTGGGGACTCATCTTTGTGCATTGTGTAATGATAAAGCAATTGAATAATATACAACACATTTAAATTTCTAGATGAGAATATTTTGTTCCTGACCCCGAAGCAATTGTGATAGGGGAACCTTATTAGCTTGATACGTACAAGTGTTGCTACACTTTAAATAACACATCTCCTACCAAATTTCTTTTTGGAAGTTTTGTTCTCATAACCAATGGTTTAGCTATAATTGAAGGCATATGATTTCTACTTAAACTACTTGGGTATAAACCAACATCATCAATAAAATTTTATAATTTGAAATGTGCTCTTGATTTAACAATTCGAGCAAACAACTTTTGCAAAAAGCAAATTGCAAGTTGATAATAATGCACATGTGACCAAATCATAGATGCATCTATTAAAATCATATAATAGTAAATGGTCCACATGGCAGGTGAACGGGTTCATATTCACTTTTTTATACATTTCGAAATTTCAGGAGATACAATCTCAACCTTAGCTGGTACAACGATAATTTTTTTATCATGAGAACAAACAACAAATGAGAATTCTTGAAGAATTTATTATTTCTTCAATATATATACCACATGAATTTTCAGTTATTATCGTATCATATTTGAACCGGGATGGTCAACTAGTCATGCCAACTGATATTTATTTCAATAAACTTCTAGTTTATTTTTGCATGTGATTTCATCATCATGCTCATATTTATGTATCACAAACAATATGAAAAATGGGTAATCTTTCACACCTTTATAATCCACTTTGATAGTAGTAATATGGAGATCTTAAATCTTTTCATATTTTATAATTTCAATATAATTTTTTTTTTCTTTGAAACTTAAAAAGTTTCTTTCGAGACTTACTACAATTCCAATATCATGAGCAATTTTATTTCTTTTGGTAGTAGCACTGTAGCTCACCAAAGCTCACAATTAACATTGGATATTACCACATATTTCGTAACATTGTTTGTGTGATGAACATCTCTTTCAAGGAGAAATTTATGTCATTATTGTCATGGTCAAAATCATTACAAGCAAAACTTGTTTCTTGATCTACTTTTGTCATTAGTATCTCCTCCCTTTTTATTTAACATCTGACAAAATATTTTTTACATGCAGAGATACATTACCTATGACAAATTTTTGCGGCCAAGAATTATTTCCTTCTTTTGCCCTTTTGGTAGTTCATAATAAAACATATCATAATATTTATGATGTACTAAAAGTACTTGACCAATGACCATTTATACCAAAATAAAATTTCTTTATTTCTCTCTAACCTCCCATAGGGGTGAGTTGTGGTATTTATTAAATTATACATGAGTATGTCTTTGTTTATAATTTTCATCATCTCTTGACACATTCATTTTCAAGAATGGTCCACTTTTCATGATACTTATCACAAGTCACATTCCCTTCAAGGAATTGACTATAATCATATATACATGCTTCTTAATTATTTTTTCATTAGAAGTTCATTGTCATGTTTTGAAATTTATCATATTTATATGATATACACATACCTTGACATCACTTTTGAAAGGTCAAGTGCACCTTCACTTTATATTTCTTTATTTTGATGGAGGATTTATAAAATCAAATTAGTTTGCACGATAATCGCGTGCCCAGTACCTTTCATATCTAATTTGATGGCAAAAATTACCTTCATTCTTTGAAGGACCATTTTGAGAACTCATAATGTTCTTTCTTTTATAATTATCACAATGATGTAAGAAGGCTTGTTGGCCATTTTTAGTGGGACTTGAACCTAAAATCTTATCACCATGTTGCATCGAGACTTTAGTCGACGTCCTGCCCTTTTGGTGTGATAACTTGAATCCACCGTCTTACCCTCAATCAATGACATTATACATAGTCAAAATAAAATAACACTCACTCTTGAGCCTTTAAAATATTGTCACTTTGTTATTAATAGCACAAATAAATTTAGTCATAATAACACTTCAAAGATCATATACAAATTATTACATTTGCTAAACGAAGCAAAGTTGGTCCTCGTAGGTGGCTCTGAATACTATTTTTCAACTTAAAATTTTTATGAATAATTCACTTATTGAAAGACCAACAATTAATTCTCAAAATTAACTTCATTTATTGCTAGTTAAGAAAATTTATTTCTTCAATTGTAATTCGAAGATAAAGCAACTAGAGGTAAACGCTAATCATCTCAATAAATAAAATGATACCTCAAAATCCAAAAATTAAATAAACACTTGATAAATGGATCTAATAAAGACTACATGTCAAATTCTCTCATGACGTGTATGTTATATGTTAGCATATATTTTATGGATTTTAGAAATTAGCATACTCTTTTTGTAGATATATACAAATCATAATTAATGTAATTAGTATTATGAAGGAAGCTTACCATAAAGCAAAAATATACCATTAGCTTATCATTGACAATTTTGTTAATTACCAACCTAAAGAACATACCATTGCCTCTTCAAAGAATCCTTCATGACTGAAAATTCATTTTGATGATTCCAAAAGAAAATAGGATACTTCTCAAATATTAGTTTGCTTACCTTTTTAAAGCAACTATAAAACAAGTTATGTTAGTACATATAACATAATATAATAGTTTAAGAAGTAAATGATTAGATAGTGAAAGGTAAATAAGTGTAAAAATAATTATCAAAGTTAATGTAGGTCAACATAAGAAATTTTAATACTATTTCTTGTTCATTTTGATATGCACTCCTTAAATTAACTATATCTCATTTAAAAGCAATTATGTATCACTAAGTGTTAACCACGACAAAGTATCAACCAAATTAAAAATTCATATTATGCACTTTTAGTCTTCTAACGATATCAGTGAGTTCAATTCTTCCAATAAGGTTATCAATTAAGTATGTACTAATTATCCTTCCATTATTTAGCTCAAAATTCATGATAACATTAACGATAATTACATCAGACACATCAAATTTAGACGATCAAGTATAAGAAGACTTATATAGCAAAATAGAATATATTCTATACTATTTATGTTTGAGCTAATACACCATCGGAGATGCTCGTGGATGAAAAGACTCGTGCTGATAACGTGTTATAAAACAAAACATGTGTAGTAAAATAAAATGACAAGAAGAAAAGAAGAGAAAGAGAGGGACACAAAGTAGTAGCTTTTCTCTATTATTGAATGTTTTTCTTTTCACTTAATCTTGTCTTATGTTTCTTGCTTTGTTACAAGAAGAGAGGGGTATATATATACATATATATACTTGGGTATCAAAAATATTTCATGGATATCTATTTGGCAAGTATATACTTGAGCACCAAGTATATTATATGGATGCCTAGTTTACAATACTTTGTATAATGTGTGTATATATATCTTACACACAATGTATTGTGTTTACATATATGTTAACAGAAAATTTATTTATGGACATTCATTTTACAACAAAATTGTTTATCTTTCATTTTATTTTTCTAATTTTTGCATGACCATAAGATTGGATATAAATCCAGCCACAGGAATTCAGGATAGTATGTAGTCCTTCATCATCACCCAAAGTAAAGTAATCTTTATTAGAGAGCGTTTTACTTTTTAATGTGAAATTTCTCGATTAAATTAAATATGAATTTAACCCTAATCTAAGTGTCAAGCACGGAGTATATATCAAACCATAAAAATGAAGTTTAATTGTGACACATTGTTAACATTATAAGCTACCGTTTTAAGAAAAGGCAACACATTATTAATTTTGTTTTTTGACACTCAAAGCCTTAATTAATAGCACTTGATTACTCCATCATAATCTCTTCTTCAAGCAAAGCTTCACTCAGAATCTTTGCTTCCCCACCCAAAGTTGTTTTAACTTCATATGAAATTTTGTCAAACACACAAATCTTAGTGCATAGGCACCTTCTTAGGAATTTGCTACAATGTTCATCTGTAAACTCCTCTGTGAGACAAGCTTTTCTACATGACGAGTCGATAATACATAATCCTTTGAAGGTTTGGCTATGTGATTTGCAAATTTTCTGAGCTTGCACCTCTACAATCATTCACAAATAGTTACAAATGTTAGAATAATAGAGACGTAATCGAAAGAAATATTGCTCATATAATCTTTAGAGTAATATAAACAAACAAATTATTTCAGGGTTTTTCATAGTTGTCAAACGTATAGCAAATAACTTTAAAGCATGTATTATTTCACAATTCTTTAGGACAGAGGGAGTACTTAATATTTTGGCCAAAAAAATAGAATAATTTTAAACATTATTTTATTTTATGAGGTTTAAGGGGAATAAATGATGAAGACAAACCATCGGAAACAAAGAGCGTCACTGCCAAGACCAGAAATGCCATGAAGCAAATGGAACGAGCCATAGTCTTTTTAATGAGTGAAAAAGATTGGAAATGTTTTTTTGTTAATAATAAGAAAGAATGCAATTTAGAGTTGTGAATAAACAAATAACACAATGGAGGTAATTTATAGGCAGTTAAATTATAAGAGTAAGACCAAAAAAGTTAAAATTTAGTGGGACAATAATATGTGAAGCAATGGTTGTTGGTAGGTTATAAACATGTTCTTCTTTTTTTTTTCTTTTTTTTTTTTTAAATGGGGTAGGTAATTAGAGATCGAATCATCATCGATACAGAAATATTGCAATTTATAGTCCGGACCTCTCTCCATGAATACAAATTTAATTATGTTCTAATGTGATTGTCAAAAATTTAATTTAATTTTTCTGGTAGTCGATCTCATTAATAAGGTAAAAATTCAGGTAATCAACTAAATGAGCTACTTATAAGATTCCAAAAAAAAATAATTTAAAATAACATGTTCCTCATGGTCATCCATTATATGTGAAGCATATTACTTGCAGTAATATCTACCTTTTCTCTCTTCCTATACTACCCCCACCCACGACCAACCACCAAAAAATAAACAAGAACTTTATTACTGCATTAGATTCATGTGTCTATATCTATACATATATATATATATATTTCGAGCCTTGGATATAGAGAAAAATCTTATTGGGAGCGCCATCTCCAAATGAATCATACAATGAGTGATTCAAATTTAGTCAGAGATTCAATGTGGGCTCTAAACACCGGTTAAGAAACCTATATATATACAACACCTAGATTTTGTTCACATTGACTATAAGGAATTAAAAAGAAAATAATGAGAAAGAAATAGTAAATCTTAGTACTTACTAAATCTAGTTAAAATCGAAGAAGAGTTTTGGAGTAACAATAAAAAAGTATCACCGTGTGATCTATGAATCACCAATCAGAGTTAGCCTCCTACATTACACCTTAAGCTCAATTACTAATGCTTGCATCATATAGATGACTACCTACATGAACTACTTATATTACGTCTCGAATCCTGCGTGAACGCGTAACGATTTTATTTTATTTTTTCATTTTGAAAGAGTAAAAGGGTGTTTTAAAAATACAAAATAATGAAAATTGTCAACCTTACTAAGTACTTACTGAATTTAGTTAAAATTCAATAAAAATTATCATCGTGTGATTTATGAATTACGAGTTTGAGATGTGGAATTATACACTAATACCTTTATAAGAGTAAACTTCCTACTATACACCCTAAGCTTGGTCACTAAATGCTAACATCATATAAACGACTATCGATGTAAACTAGCTTAGTGAAAAGGACTTACACTTTGAAAATGGAAGAGATGTCTATTAATGTCGGTGAACACGTAATGATTTTTTTTTCATTTTGAAAGAGTAAAAGGTTTTTTAAAATACAAAATAATGAAAATTGTCAACCTTACTAAGTGCTTATTAAATTTATTTTAAATCCGATAAAAATTATCATCATGTATGTGATCTATGAATTACGAGTTTGAGATATGGAATCATACACTAATGCCTTTATTAGTGTAAACTTCCTACTATACACCTGAAGCTCAGTCACTAATGCTTGCATCATATAAACAACTATCAACGCAAACTACTTATGTTATGTCTCGAATCCTAAGTGAACGTATAACGATTTCTTTTTAATTTTGAAAGAGTAAAAGGGTTTTTTAAAATACAATTTTTATTACAGCCTCACTAAAAAGTCCATCCACGTGCCAACCCCCCACCCACACAACCCCACTCCACCCCCCTCCAACAACCCCACACTTTCCTATGTTTTCTCTTTTCCTCCTATATATAAACTAGATACAATAGCCCGTGCAAGCACAGACCCAATATATATTATTTTATTTGTTTCAATTTAAATATTTTAAATTATTAATTATTGTGATTTATATTACTTTTTATGTAAATATCAAATAATATATGTTACTCTCTGTCCCAATTTATGTGAGCACGTGTGAAATTTCGAGAGTCAACTAAATTTTTAATATGTTTTTTTAAATATTTTAAGTTGTTAATTATTGTGATTTATAATACTATTTTTTCGTTATTGTTAGATATATAATATACTTAAAAGGAAAGTAAGACGAATAAATTGAAACGGAGAAGGTACTAAATATAAACAGAGGAAATTGAAGTAGAAGGACAAATCGGAGAATTCTCAAACTGATCCTAAGCAGCTCAATATATGTTAATCTATTTGTCTCAATTTATGTGGCTATCTTCTCATTTTTAATTAGTTTAAGTTGTTAATTATTGTGATTTACAGTACTTTTTTTATGTAATTTTAAAATAACATGTTAGTCCATCTGTCCAAATTTATGTGGCATGTGTAAAATTTCCATAGTAATTAAATTTCTAAATAAGTTTTTAAAATATTTTAAGTTGTTATTTATTATAATTTATTTAGTATTTTTTTTTGTAATTTAAATATATAACATATTAAAAATGAAAGTAAGACAAATAAATTGAAACAAGATTACTAAATATAAGTAGTGAAAATGATAATTGGATAGTTTATTACACGAGGAGCTTGAGAAATGACCAAGCAGCCCCACATAAATTGGGATAGATGGAGTAACATGTTATTTTAAAATTACATTAAAAAGTACTGTAAATCACAATAATTAACAACTTAAACCAATTAAAAATGAGAAGATAGCCACATAAATTGAGACAAATAAAGTAACATATATTGGGTCCATGCTTGCACGGTCTATTGTATCTACTTTAATAAAATCAAATCATATCATATCATAGTAGTTATTCTTTTACGTAATATACAATCAAACATCTCAATAACAACGTTGTTTGTCGAAATAATTTTTTGAATGTTATAGCGAAATGTTATTATAGATAACATATAATATAACATAACATGAAAGCTCATTTTTCAGAAAAAAAAAAGTTATACAAAATAACTATTATAGAAAAGTCTGACGATGTAAAAATCTCATTTCCTTAAACTCCAATAGAAATAGAAAATAACATAATTATTGGAAAAAGTATAATTTGATATCACAATTTAATTAGTACTAAGTATCCCTCTTAAGGCATCATAAATTTAATTATAAAGGGTCAATATTTTTAAAATGTATTTTTTTTCCTATCTGTTTCTCTATTGGCCTTTTTGTGCCAAGAAGTCTTTTCATTTTTACCCATCTTTTATTGATTAGCAATGAATAAGTGGACGTTAACCCTTTACCTCAATCCCGATTATTCTCCAACTCACATACGATGAAGAGAAATAGACAATTTTACTAGATTACAAAGTTTAAGAGATCACTTGTCTTAAAAATAATCAATTAGTCACTACGAAGCTTTAGTTTTTCCCTTTCGGATCACTTTCGAAGCCATACAATCTATAACAATCAAATATTCACAACAGATTTTCGAAAACAACAATGCCCACATCACTTCTTTGGAAAAAAAGGGTCAATCAACACAAAATCTATTTCCGAAAATAAGGTTAGAATATGAAATCTAATACTTGAAAATGATGTTTAAGACTTTAGAAACTCAATGGTGAAAACCAATTCGAAAAAGGATTTAAAACCACTTCAAAATCACCATTTTAGATCAAAACTCAAGTTCATGCCAAATCCTAAATTTACCAATTCAAAATCTTGATTTGAACACATAAACTCCAATATAATAATGGGTAATTGAAGATTTAGAGTTAAGAAATGTTACCCAACAATTTTATCTACTTGAAAAACTCACTTGAAATCACCTCTAGCAAGTTCTCAAAGTTCCAACAATGAAAAAATGAGAGAGAAATCCTGAAATTGGGTTAAAACACACTGCCAGTGGTCCTCCACGAACGCAGACCCCTGTCCACGAACGCGGCTGGATAGCTCATAAATGAACTCTGCAAACGCACCCCCTTCTCCACGAATGCAGACCCCTGTCCTCGAACGCGGCTGGACAGCTCATAAATGAACTCCGCAAACGCACCCCCTTCTCCACGAACGCGGAGGTCAGGACCTTGACCTCCCGCGAACGCGGAGGGTTGGCTTCAGCAACATAGATCAGAAAATTAGCCAACTCAAAAATCATCGAATGGATCCTCGGGATTCGTTCGGAATCCCATACACACAAATCACACATGCAAGTCAATTATACTCGACGTTTCGTACTCAATGGAACCGTCAAAACATGAATCCGAGGTCTCCTTGACCCGACATCCATGAAAATCATAATAAACTATCACAAAGCCTAAAAAGGCTAAAACAAGCTCGGAATCTCACAAAAATTAACCAAGATCACTCCTAGTCCTAAAATCATCCCCCGAATCCAACGAACTCTCGGAACTCCAATCCGAACATCCGATCCTCGAATGTTGACCAAAGTCAATCCAAAGGCTAAATTTCCACAATTATACAACTTAGGATCTCAAATCCTCAAAACGACTCCGAATCAGAAATCGACAACTCTCATAGACCAATTGCCGCATTCCGTAACTAATGAAATCGACAGAATTCTATTCCAACAATCGAAACTCCAAAAGACTCCGAAAATCACTTCTAAGGAACTTAAGTCTTTTAAACTCAAATTTACCAAATTCTCAACTTTATACTCAATGTTCAAAATCAACTTTCCAAACTCAAACAAGAAATAACTCGAGATCAATATCGAGAGGGAAAAAAGGGTAATTTTCTAAAAATGACCAACCGGATCATTACAATAGTACATATATATTCTTCGAACATAATATTACTTATTTTACACTCTAGCTTGCACTAGCCAATATTTTCAAATACTCATCATACAAGAACAAACACACAAACACATAGATATATGTATGTATAGGACCATTAAACATCATAGATTTTCTATTTCTTGCGAAGGTGACCTTCAACATCCTTGGTCATACCAACGAAATAATTCAGTAAAGCAAGGGGTTCTAGGGTATCTTCAGTTTTCTTCTCGTACACAAGTGCAATTGTAGTTCAATGTTCACAGGATGTAATAACAGTGAAGGAATTATACAACTCTAAAAGATTTCCTCCAAGTGATTGATTTCTTCGAAGGATCAATGGCTTCAATCAGTCTTAGCAAACATTTCTTTTCCATCTATTCATTAAGATCAAAGATAAGTGACGTTATTCCCAATTCAAATGTTAAACTCCTTATAAAAGATCTAAACATTTAAAATATAGTATTAATTGAGGAAAATGACTTTCGCGTACAAGTAAAATATATTAATGATAATCACACCTGGTCAATTGACCGATTTGTCCTTAATACTTTATTTGTTTTAATTTATTTTTATTTTAATATTTTTCTTTATATATAGTACTAAAAGTTAATTTAAAATATTACAAATTTGGTTAACTCTCGAAATTTCACGTGTACTGTATAATTGGGACGGAGGAAATAACAAATATTATTTGAAAATTATATTAAGAATATCATAAATTACAATAATTAACAATTTACAATATTTGTAAAACATATTAAAAAGTGACTAACTCTCAAAATTTCACATGTGCCACATAAATTGGGACAAATGGAGTAATATATATTATTTGAAAATTAAGTTAAGAATACTATTAATCACAACTTAAAGTATTTAAAAATATATTAAATATTTGATTAACTCTCAAAATTTCACATGTGCCACATAAATTGGGACATGGGAAATAACATATATTATTTAAAAATTACGTACTCAAAATATTTAAACATATATATATATATTAAAAAATTACTTAACTCTCAAAATTTCACATGTACCACATAAATCACAATAATTAATAACTTAAAATATTTTTAAAAATATATTAAAAATTAATTAACTCTCAAAATATCACATGTGCCACAAATATTATTTGAAAAGTATGTTAGAAATATAATAAAAATAATTAATAACAAAAAATATTTAAAAATTTAATTAATTCTTCTAATTTTATCTGTATCACATAAATTAAAACAACTAAACTAATATATATTGGGTCCATGCATGCTCGGGATTTTGTGTATATATATATATATATTGATGATTAGCTTTGTTGGTGAATTTATTTACTACATCCTTCATTTTCAAGATTTTTTTCTTGTTTTCATATTTTTTTTATTTTTTATGTGTAGATGAGTGATGATTGTATTACAAGCTAAGTATTTTTGAATACTTTTAGATGAGAAATTTATTTTTTTTAATCATAACGAAAAATGTCTTAAATTTTATATACCATATAACTAAAATCTCAATAAATAATGACATATTAAAATATAAAAATCTAAATAACATAAATTTAAACCAACATTCTATCGAAAAAAAAAAAGAAAAAAAAAGAAATCAATGATGTGTAACATAAAAAAAAATCATTCAAAATTAGATTAGTGAAAAGTAAATAAAATACAGTAGAAAAAAAAAAAACAAAGAAGGGGGAAGGGGGTGGGGTTGGGGGTGGGGGAGAATATTTTGTATAATTTTGAGAATATAATAAAGTAGTTTGGTAAGAAACAAATTATAGCCCATAAATTTTTAATTGAAGAGATGTGAACAATAAAATAAAAATTAAAAACTCATGAGTAAACAAAATAAATATGTATATATGTTTTATATTGATAAAAAGAGCATTTGACAAGTATATTAAGCTAAATGATAAGCAAATAAAAATCAATACTAACAATTTGATAATTTTAAATAGTGAATAATATAATAAAGAAAAATATGAAACATAAAAGATATTTGATAATCACATGATTCGTCGTCTTTATACCCATAGAATTGGTTATGGGCTGGGAAGAAGGGAAGTGATAGCATTTCATTGAGGAACAATAGGATAGTTGAACTTTTGTAAGGTAATATGATTTAGTATGCTCGAACAAGATATCACAATCTAAAATAATTAAATAATATTTTAATATTAATTGTGCATCGCGCGAATACATATACTAGTGTATCTAAAAGGCAAAATGAAGTTATAATAACAAACCAAATAATAAGAGAAATAAGAATATAAAGTAAAAAAGCAAAATATTTCAGGTTCATAGTTCTTAGATTTTTATATTACCATTATTGTCTTTTTATAAACTTTTTGTATCTTTTATTCAAGTTCACATATACTGATCAAATGACTTATTTTTCCATATTTATTTTAGAATGTTTCTTATAGATTTGTTTTGTCATAATTTTAGTAGGATGTTAGCACTTTTGATTAAGAAAGATAAGGTTTTTTTTATAAATTTATTATATTCTATTGTATTATATTTTGCTTTTTACCGTGTTACGCGCGGACAAGTATACTAGTTACCTAAGATTGGGAACATTTAAAAACCTATATATTATAAATCAGATTACGATGATTAAGGAAAATGAATGAAATTTTATTATTTTTCCTAATTTTATAGTGCATGGTAAATTTGTAGCATAAATGGTAAAGCATTTAGTAAACATACATTTAACTATTTGTTCATTTTTTTATATATAAAAAATAATTAGAGCAACAAAAGCTGTATTTCTTAGATGTTCTTTATTATACTTGAGTAATTATAAGTACAGAATTTCATTTTTTTATTCAAATAAGAGCAATAGTCATTATATATTAAAATGTATGAATGTATAATAACCTTAGTTTCAATATATGGGTAAAATTTATATTGTGTTTTTTAATCATTCACGCCTAACAATAGAAATTAATAGAGCTTAAATAAAAATAATTCTTTTTTCAGTTGATGTTATATACTTATTTACATTAAATTTGGACATGTTAACGTCAAAATTAAATTTAAAAATGTCTTGCACTGTAACAAAATCTTCAAAAATTAAATGCACCCATCAAAATCTAATTAAAGAAGCAAAAAGGAAAAAAAAAAGTGATTTGTAAAAATAGTCAAAAGTTCAACAAAAAATAATGCATTTGACCAAATTTAATAATATTGACCAAATTTGTCAAAGTCAAATATACTAAACGAATAAAATTATTAGGCGAATTGATTTATTTTTTAAAAAAAAGAGAGGAATACTTCATTAAGAAGAATTTCATCAATCTAAGCTATACTAAATGGCTCAAATGAGAAGTTAATTAAGTTAATGCTTACTTATGAATATTAATCACAAATGTATTAAAATGTGAAATGGTTTGCCTATCAAGTTAGATAAGGTGTTATCACGACTTAAGAAATTATGAATCATAACAATTTTTAAAAATATAAAATACCCTTTCAATGAATTGATTTTCTCTATATATAAAGAATTTTCAAAATTTTGTTTTTTCTCTGTACAAAGTTATGAAATTGAACATGCAAAACAAAATGAAGATAAATACAATAAAGTATGATAGCTATACCATCAAATAATAACTAGATAGAATTAAAATAACAATAGTTATGAAGAGTAAAAACAATAAAAATAGTTAAATATTATTATCAAAACAAACATAATTATTTATTATAGGAAATATTAGAGGTAAGACCACAAGTCCTCCCTCTTACAATATTTTTTCTAATATCCAATAAAATGGTAGAGATCTATCTAACCCTTACCATATAAGTAACTTTTTCAAACAAAATATAACAACTAAACAACAATTAAAAAAAAAACTAAGTCCTCCTTATTACAAGGCCAAATTAATTTTCTTTATCAATGGGCATCTTAAAGCGACATAAGGGACAAACGTGATTTTTGTCAAGCCATTGAATAATACAATCTCCATGAAAAAGATGTTTGCAAGGCATACGAGTTAGTTCAACAACGTCCTTTTTAAACAACTTGTCAAGACATATCATACAAGTTTCACCAAAATTCTTTTCACCATTCAATGTCTCCACTTTCACCTTTTCAAGCGCTTCAACAGCATCCCTCGATGTTGGAATTACAGGCACAAACACACGCGTTTCTTCCAAGGTCAACAAATTCATCGCGACTTGCTCCTCTATTAACCCAAGCTCATCCTCATTAGCTTCCTCATGATAATCTTGATAAGGATTTGAAATTGTCTGAGGTTTACGATGGACTATGTCAATGATGATTGGGATATTCCTAGATCTATCATTTTCTTGAACGATCAAAAATGCCTTATCTTTAATGTCTTGCACCATGTCAGGTTGATACATGAGAGGAACATATAAACATTCAACCATTTGATTGAACTTAGAGGACCATGTCTCGTGTTCTTCTATGTCAAAACACAATCTTCTTGTGTGTTGATGGATGAAATATGTGTGATTATAAAACCTCCAATTACCATCCTCAGTGAAATAGTAATTAAGATACACTTTCCGGATTCCACAAAGAATGACAAGTTTATCCTTCGACAAATTTTGGTCATCATTCTCGAGGAGGTCCTTTTGATATTCGATTGTCCAGCAATAAGGGTTCCTAGCCATCGTATGATTCAAGTCTTAGAAGAGCTAAACTTAGTGAATTAATGGGGAAAGGAGGCAAAAAATGTGAGCAATGTTTAGATGAAAAAAACATGTGAAGACATTATATAGATCTATATATTTATATATACATAAATGAAGAAATCTAACAATCTATAAATCAAATCTGATTAATAGGAGAAATATGGAAGTAAAATTAATTTTCTATTTTATTATAAGTAAAGTCATAGCATAAGTGGTAATTGTATTAAATAAACTTTCATTTTTCTCTCAAAATTTAATCAAGGCAACAAAGAAGAAAACGGTATTATTTGTGCAATATAGACAAAATCTAAAGATTTTACTTTGAAATTATTTTTGTGATGGGTAAACAAATTTAAGTAGCTAAAACATGTTGTTGGAAAGTCAATACATGCTTAACTTAAATAATCCCTTAAATTTAGGAGTACACATCTATGTTTTTATTCTTAATTATCATACTTAGTTTTTTTACTTAATCATTATGTATGCTACATGTCTCTAAGTTCGTTAACATATAATGAAGTATAATGAGGTTCGACTATGTTAGACCTAAATATGTAACACCCTAGAAATTATAAGTCCAGATCAAATCGTGAGAAGCTAAGGAGTTGAACTCTGCAAAAATTTTGGACTTACGGGCAGCGTTACGGATCGTAAAAGGAGCAACGGACCGTAGATACAATCCGTAGATCATCTTCAGAGATTAGGAATTCATTTTGAGTTTTACGGGTTGTAGATAGGCTCTTAGATCAAACTCCGGAAACTTGACTTTAGCCTTACTTTAAAGAACTAAGTCTACAATCCATAGATGGAATCACGGTCTGTAGATGGATCTCGTGAATAGAACTTCAGAAACTCAGTAACTAGGCTTGATTTCTACTAGAGGAATCTACGGCCCGTAGATCCATCCACGGACCGTAGATGACTCTTGTGAAAACTTGTCCACCACTTTTTTCAGGTATATTTTTTGTCTTTTCACATTCCTTTAACTCCTATACTTTGTTATTTTGATTTATCATAAGTGGGATTAAGGAAAAGTAAGGAGGCCTCACCAAAAGCTGACGAACGGATGATGTAATCTCAATAGAACTCTTGTTGATGATCCTATGTACCAAAATCTACATCATGAAACGATGCAGGTCGAATGACATCAGTGCATTTAATACACGAGTATATAATAGAGCTGAATAAAATAAATAACTAAACTGAAAGTAACTCAACTAAAATATAGTATAAATCGTGATGAAAATCATTAAAGTTCTTATTTTAAGAATACAATAATAGTATATACTAAACTGAAATATATATATATATATATACACTTTACTATACTAGGGAGTTTCAATAACCGGCCACCATCACTATGAGCCTCGTGATGATACAACGTCTCGCCCACGTTGCTGAAACTACCCAATACTTAGCTGGAGTGTAGAACATAATTCAACTCATGGATCCACTAAAATCCTTCTTGAGGCAGGTGAGGAGTCGTCGAATTTCAGTACGATCCTATCTACGTTGGTGGCGTAGGTCATGGGATTTGAGTTATCTGAACGCTTATCAAAACTAGTGTTTAACACTACTCCCAAAAATGTAATATTGTATTCTCATGTAAAAGTACTCTCTGGGTAGAGATAATTTCTCGAAAGGCCTCTTTAAGAGGTAATTGAAGCGATACTAAATCTGTCTAAAACTCTTTATACTTTTTTTAAAATAGTACTATCTTTTCAATATAAAAATAATATATTTGGAACCATCTAAGTTCGCTTAAAATTTTCTGAATATAATCTTTTAAAACTATCTCTTGGACTCACTTTAATCTTCAAAAGAAATGTAAGGGAATATTGGCTCGAAAATACTTTTAGAAAGAAACTCAATATATATATAAGGTTCATGTGAACCTAACAGCATGAACAACAATTCAAGAATCTCAAAGCATTAAAATATTGCTAATTTCATAATGTATTTTTCTTTTTGAGATACTAATAGACAAGTAGAAAATCAGAAACTCCCAGTATTACAAGGCCAAATTAATTTTCTTTATCAATGGGCATCTTAAAGCGACATAAGGGACAAACGTGATTTTTGTCAAGCCATTGAATAATGCAATCTCCATGAAAAAGATGTTTGCAAGGCATACGAGTAAGTTCAACAACGTCCTTTTTAACAACTTGTCAAGACATATCATACAAGTTTCACCAAAATTCTTTTCACCATTCAATGTCTCCACTTTCACCTTTTCAAGCGCTTCAACAGCATCCCTCGATGTTGGAATTACAAGCACAAACACACGCGTTTCTTCCAAGGTCAACAAATTCATCGCGACTTGCTCCTCTATTAACCCAAGCTCATCCTTATTAGCTTCCTCATGATAATCTTGATAAGGATTTGAAATTGTCTGAGGTATACGATGGACTATGTCAATGATGATTGGGATATTCCTAGATCTATCATTTTTTTAACGATCAAAAATGCCTTATCTTTAATGTCTTGCACCATGTCAGGTTGATACATGAGAGGAACATATAAACATTCAACCATTTGATTGAACTTAGAGGACCATGTCTCGTGTTCTTCTATGTCAAAACACAATCTTCTTGTGTGTTGATGGATGAAATATGTGTGATTATAAAACCTCCAATTACCATCCTCAGTGAAATAGTAATTAAGATACACTTTCCGGATTCCACAAAGAATGACAAGTTTATCCTTCGACAAATTTTGGTCATCATTCTCGAGGAGGTCCTTTTGATATTCGATTGTCCAGCAATAAGGGTTCCTAGCCATCGTATGATTCAAGTCTTAGAAGAGCTAAACTTAGTGAATTAATGGGGAAAGGAGGCAAAAAATGTGAGTAATGTTTAGATGAAAAAAACATGTGAAGACATTATATAGATCTATATATTTATATATACATAAATGAAGAAATCTAACAATCTATAAATCAAATCTGATTAATAAGAGAAATATGGAAGTAAAATTAATTTTCTATTTTATTATAAGTAAAGTCATAGCATAAGTGGTAATTGTATTAAATAAACTTTCATTTTTCTCTCAAAATTTAATCAAGGCAACAAAGAAGAAAACGGTATTATTTGTGCAATATAGACAAAATCTAAAGATTTTACTTTGAAATTATTTTTGTGATGGGTAAACAAATTTAAGTAGCTAAAACATGTTGTTGGAAAGTCAATAAATGCTTAACTTAAATAATCCCTTAAATTTAGGAGTACGCATCTATGTTTTTATTCTTAATTATCATACTTAGTTTTTTTACTTAATCATTATGTATGCTACATGTCTCTAAGTTCGTTAACATATAATGAAGTATAATGAGGTTCGACTATGTTAGACCTAAATATGTAACACCCTAGAAATTGTAAGTCCAGATCAAATCGTGAGAAGCTAAGGAATTGAACTCTTCAAAAATCTTGGACTTACGGGCGGCGTTACGGATCGTAAAAGGAGCAACGGACCGTAGATACAATCCGTAGATCATCTTCAGAGATTAGGAATTCATTTTGAGTTTTACGGGTTGTAGATAGGCTCATAGATCAAACTCCAGAAACTTGACTTTAGCCTTACTTTAAAGAACTAAGTCTACAATCCATAGATGGAATCACGGTCTGTAGATGGATCTCGTGAATAGAACTTCAGAAACTCAGTAACTAGGCCTGATTTCTACTAGAGGAATCTACGGCCCATAGATCCATCCACGGACCGTAGTTGACTCTTGTGAAAACTTGTCGACCACTTATTTCAGGGATATTTTTTGTCTTTTCACACTCTTTTAACTCCTATACTTTGTCGTTTTGATTTATCATAAATGGGATTAAGGAAATGTAAGGAGGCCCCACCAAAAGCGGATGATGTAATCTCAATAGAACTCTTGTTGATGATCCTATGTACCAAAATCTACATCATGAAACGATGCATGTCGAATGACATCAGTGCATTTAATACACTAGTATATAATAGGGCTGAATAAAATAAATAACTAAACTGAAAGTAACTCAACTAAAATATAGTATAAATCATGATGAAAATCATTAAAGTTCTTATTTTAAGAATACAATAATAGTAAATACTAAACTGAAATATATATATATATATACACTTTACTTTACTAGGGAGTTTCAATAACCGGCCACCATCACTATGAGCCTCGTGATGATACAACGCCTCGCCCACGTTGCTGGAACTACCCAATACTTTGCTGGAGTGTAGAACATAATTCAACTCATGGATCCACTAAAATCCTTCTTGAGGCAGGTGAGGAGTCGTCGAATTTCAGTACGATCTTATCTACGTTGGTGGCGTAGGCCATGGGATTTGAGTTATCTGAATGCTTATTCAAACTAGTGTCTAACACTACTCCCAAAAATGTAATAATGTATTTTCATGTAAAAGTACTCTCTGGGGAGAGATAATTTCTCAAAAGGCCTCTTTAAGAGGTAATTGATGCGATACTAAATCTGTCTAAAACTCTTTATACTTTTTCTGAAAATAGTACTATCTTTACAATGTAAAAATAATATATTTGGAACCATCTAAGTTCCCATAAAATTTTCTGAATATAATCTTTTAAAACTATCTCTTGGACTCACTTTAATCTTCAAAAGAAATGTAAGGGAATATTGGCTCGAAAATACTTTTAGAAAGAAACTCAATATATATATAAGGTTCATGTGAACCTAACAGCATGAACAACAATTCAAGAATCTCAAAGCATTAAAATATTGCTAATTTCATAATGTATTTTTCTTTTTGAGATACTAATAGACAAGTAGAAAATCAGAAACTCCCAGTATTACAAGGCCAAATTAATTTTCTTTATCAATGGGCATCTTAAAGCGACATAAGGGACAAACGTGATTTTTGTCAAGCCATTGAATAATGCAATCTCCATGAAAAAGATGTTTGCAAGGCATACGAGTAAGTTCAACAACGTCCTTTTTAACAACTTGTCAAGACATATCATACAAGTTTCACCAAAATTCTTTTCACCATTCAATGTCTCCACTTTCACCTTTTCAAGCGCTTCAACAGCATCCCTCGATGTTGGAATTACAGGCACAAACACACGCGTTTCTTCCAAGGTCAACAAATTCATAGCGACTTGCTCCTCTATTAACCCAAGCTCATCCTCATTAGCCTCCTCATGATAATCTTGATAAGGATTTGAAATTGTCTGAGGTATACGATGGACTATGTCAATGATGATTGGGATATTCCTAGATCTATCATTTTCTTGAACGATAAAAAATGCCTTATCTTTAATGTCTTGCACCATGTCAGGTTGATACATGAGAGGAACATATAAACATTCAACCATTTGATTGAACTTAGAGGACCATGTCTCGTGTTCTTCTATGTCAAAACACAATCTTCTTGTGTGTTGATGGATGAAATATGTGTGATTATAAAACCTCCAATTACCATCCTCAGTGAAATAGTAATTAAGATACACTTTCCGGATTCCACAAAGAATGACAAGTTTATCCTTCGACAAATTTTGGTCATCATTCTCGAGGAGGTCCTTTTGATATTCGATTGTCCAGCAATAAGGGTTCCTAGCCATCGTATGATTCAAGTCTTAGAAGAGCTAAACTTAGTGAATTAATGGGGAAAGGAGGCAAAAAATGTGAGCAATGTTTAGATGAAAAAAACATGTGAAGACATTATATAGATCTATATATTTATATATACATAAATGAAGAAATCTAACAATCTATAAATCAAATCTGATTAATAAGAGAAATATGGAAGTAAAATTAATTTTCTATTTTATTATAAGTAAAGTCATAGCATAAGTGGTAATTGTATTAAATAAACTTTCATTTTTCTCTCAAAATTTAATCAAGGCAACAAAGAAGAAAACGGTATTATTTGTGCAATATAGACAAAATCTAAAGATTTTACTTTGAAATTATTTTTGTGATGGGTAAACAAATTTAAGTAGCTAAAACATGTTGTTGGAAAGTCAATAAATGCTTAACTTAAATAATCCCTTAAATTTAGGAGTACGCATCTATGTTTTTATTCTTAATTATCATACTTAGTTTTTTTACTTAATCATTATGTATGCTACATGTCTCTAAGTTCGTTAACATATAATGAAGTATAATGAGGTTCGACTATGTTAGACCTAAATATGTAACACCCTAGAAATTGTAAGTCCAGATCAAATCGTGAGAAGCTAAGGAATTGAACTCTTCAAAAATCTTGGACTTACGGGCGGCGTTACGGATCGTAAAAGGAGCAACGGACCGTAGATACAATCCGTAGATCATCTTCAGAGATTAGGAATTCATTTTGAGTTTTACGGGTTGTAGATAGGCTCATAGATCAAACTCCAGAAACTTGACTTTAGCCTTACTTTAAAGAACTAAGTCTACAATCCATAGATGGAATCACGGTCTGTAGATGGATCTCGTGAATAGAACTTCAGAAACTCAGTAACTAGGCTTGATTTCTACTAGAGGAATCTACGGCCCGTAGATCCATCCACGGACCGTAGATGACTCTTGTGAAAACTTGTCCACCACTTTTTTCAGGTATATTTTTTGTCTTTTCACACTCCTTTAACTCCTATACTTTGTCGTTTTGATTTATCATAAGTGGGATTAAGGAAAAGTAAGGAGGCCTCACCAAAAGCTGACGAACGGATGATGTAATCTCAATAGAACTCTTGTTGATGATCCTATGTACCAAAATCTACATCATGAAACGATGCAGGTCGAATGACATCAGTGCATTTAATACACTAGTATATAATAGGGCTGAATAAAATAAATAACTAAACTGAAAGTAACTCAACTAAAATATAGTATAAATCATGATGAAAATCATTAAAGTTCTTATTTTAAGAATACAATAATAGTAAATACTAAACTGAAATATATATATATATACACACTTTACTTTACTAGGGAGTTTCAATAACCGGCCACCATCACTATGAGCCTTGTGATGATACAACGTCTCGCCCACGTTGCTTGAACTACCCAATACTTTGCTGGAGTGTAGAACATAATTCAACTCATGGATCCACTAAAATCCTTCATGAGGCAGGTGAGGAGTCGTCGAATTTCAGTACAATCCTATCTACGTTGGTGGCGTAGGTCATGGGATTTGAGTTATCTGAATGCTTATCCAAACTAGTGTCTAACACTACTCCCAAAAATGTAATAATGTATTTTCATGTAAAAGTACTCTCTGGGTAGAGATAATTTCTCAAAAGGCCTCTTTAAGAGGTAATTGATGCGATACTAAATCTGTCTAAAACTCTTTATACTTTTTCTGAAAATAGTACTATCTTTTCAATGTAAAAATAATATATTTGGAACCATCTAAGTTCCCATAAAATTTTCTGAATATAATCTTTTAAAACTATCTCTTGGACTCACTTTAATCTTCAAAAGAAATGTAAGGGAATATTGGCTCGAAAATACTTTTAGAAAGAAACTCAATATATATATAAGGTTCATGTGAACCTAACAGCATGAACAACAATTCAAGAATCTCAAAGCATTAAAATATTGCTAATTTCATAATGTATTTTTCTTTTTGAGATACTAATAGACAAGTAGAAAATCAGAAACTCCCAGTATTACAAGGCCAAATTAATTTTCTTTATCAATGGGCATCTTAAAGCGACATAAGGGACAAACGTGATTTTTGTCAAGCCATTGAATAATGCAATCTCCATGAAAAAGATGTTTGCAAGGCATACGAGTTAGTTCAACAACGTCCTTTTTAAACAACTTGTCAAGACATATCATACAAGTTTCACCAAAATTCTTTTCACCATTCAATGTCTCCACTTTCACCTTTTCAAGCGCTTCAACAGCATCCCTCGATGTTGGAATTACAGGCACAAACACACGCGTTTCTTCCAAGGTCAACAAATTCATAGCGACTTGCTCCTCTATTAACCCAAGCTCATCCTCATTAGCCTCCTCATGATAATCTTGATAAGGATTTGAAATTGTCTGAGGTATACGATGGACTATGTCAATGATGATTGGGATATTCCTAGATCTATCATTTTCTTGAACGATAAAAAATGCCTTATCTTTAATGTCTTGCACCATGTCAGGTTGATACATGAGAGGAACATATAAACATTCAACCATTTGATTGAACTTAGAGGACCATGTCTCGTGTTCTTCTATGTCAAAACACAATCTTCTTGTGTGTTGATGGATGAAATATGTGTGATTATAAAACCTCCAATTACCATCCTCAGTGAAATAGTAATTAAGATACACTTTCCGGATTCCACAAAGAATGACAAGTTTATCCTTCGACAAATTTTGGTCATCATTCTCGAGGAGGTCCTTTTGATATTCGATTGTCCAGCAATAAGGGTTCCTAGCCATCGTATGATTCAAGTCTTAGAAGAGCTAAACTTAGTGAATTAATGGGGAAAGGAGGCAAAAAATGTGAGCAATGTTTAGATGAAAAAAACATGTGAAGACATTATATAGATCTATATATTTATATATACATAAATGAAGAAATCTAACAATCTATAAATCAAATCTGATTAATAGGAGAAATATGGAAGTAAAATTAATTTTCTATTTTATTATAAGTAAAGTCATAGCATAAGTGGTAATTGTATTAAATAAACTTTCATTTTTCTCTCAAAATTTAATCAAGGCAACAAAGAAGAAAACGGTATTATTTGTGCAATATAGACAAAATCTAAAGATTTTACTTTGAAATTATTTCTGTGATGGGTAAACATTTTGAAGTAGCTAAAACATGTTGTTGGAAAGTCAATAAATGCTTAACTTAAATAATCCCTTAAATTTAGGAGTACACATCTATCTTCTATTCTGAATTATCATACTTAGTTTTTTTACTTAATCATTATGTATGCTACATATCTCTAAGTTCGTTAACATATAATGAAGTATAATGAGGTTCGACTATTTTAGACCTAAACATGTAACACCCTAGAAATTGTAAGTCCAGATCAAATCGTGAGAAGCTAAGGAGTTGAACTCTGCAAAAATCTTGGACTTACGGGCAGCGTTACGGATCGTCAAAGGAGCAATGGACAGTAGATACAATCCGTAGATCATCTTCAGAGATTAGGAATTCATTTTGAGTTTTACGGGTTGTCGATAGGCTCATAGATCAAACTCCGAAAACTTGACTTTAGCCTTACTTTAAAGAACTAAGTCTACAATCCATAGATGGAATCACGGTCTATAGATGGATCTCGTGAATAGAACTTCAGAAACTCAGTAACTAGGCCTGATTTCTACTAGAGGAATCTACGGCCCGTAGATCCATCCACGGACCATAAATGACTCTTGTGAAAACTTGTCGACCACTTTTTTCAGGGATATTTTTTGTCTTTTCACACTCCTTTAACTCCTATACTTTGTCGTTTTGATTTATCATAAATGGGATTAAGGAAAAGTAAGGAGGCCTCACCAAAAGCTGACGAACGGATGATGTAATCTCAATAGAACTCTTGTTGATGATCCTATGTACCAAAATCTACATCATGAAACGATGCAGGACGAATGACATCAGTGCATTTAATACACGAGTATATAATAGGGCTGAATAAAATAAATAACTGAACTGAAAGTAACTCAACTAAAATATAGTATAAATCATGATGAAAATCGTTAAAGTTCTTATTTTAAGAATACAATAATAGTAAATACTAAACTGAAATATATATATATATATATACACTTTACTTTACGAGGGAGTTTCAATAACCGGCTACCATCACTATGAGCCTCGTGATGATACAACGTCTCGCCCACGTTGCTGGAACTACCCAATACTTTGCTGGAGTGTAGAACATAATTCAACTCATGGATCCACTAAAATCCTTCATGAGGCAGGTGAGGAGTCGTCGAATTTCAGTACGATCCTATCTACGTTGGTGGCGTAGGTCATGGGATTTGAGTTATCTGAATGCTTATCCAAACTAGTGTCTAACACTACTCCCAAAAATGTAATAATGTATTTTCATGTAAAAGTACTCTCTGGGTAGAGATAATTTCTCAAAAGGCCTCTTTAAGAGGTAATTGATGCGATACTAAATCTGTCTAAAACTCTTTATACTTTTTCTGAAAATAGTACTATCTTTTCAATGTAAAAATAATATATTTGGAACCATCTAAGTTCCCATAAAATTTTCTGAATATAATCTTTTAAAACTATCTCTTGGACTCACTTTAATCTTAAAAAGAAATGTAAGGGAATATTGGCTCGAAAATACTTTTAGAAAGAAACTCAATATATATATAAGGTTCATGTGAACCTACAAGCATGAACAACAATTCAAGAATCTCAAAGCATTAAAATATTGCTAATTTCATAATGTATTTTTCTTTTTGAGATACTAATAGACAAGTAGAAAATCAGAAACTCCCATTATTACAAGGCCAAATTAATTTTCTTTATCAATGGGCATCTTAAAGCGACATAAGGGACAAACGTGATTTTTGTCAAGCCATTGAATAATGCAATCTCCATGAAAAAGATGTTTGCAAGGCATACGAGTTAGTTCAACAACGTCCTTTTTAAACAACTTGTCAAGACATATCATACAAGTTTCACCAAAATTCTTTTCACCATTCAATGTCTCCACTTTCACCTTTTCAAGCGCTTCAACAGCATCCCTCGATGTTGGAATTACAGGCACAAACACACGCGTTTCTTCCAAGGTCAACAAATTCATAGCGACTTGCTCCTCTATTAACCCAAGCTCATCCTCATTAGCCTCCTCATGATAATCTTGATAAGGATTTGAAATTGTCTGAGGTATACGATGGACTATGTCAATGATGATTGGGATATTCCTAGATCTATCATTTTCTTGAACGATAAAAAATGCCTTATCTTTAATGTCTTGCACCATGTCAGGTTGATACATGAGAGGAACATATAAACATTCAACCATTTGATTGAACTTAGAGGACCATGTCTCGTGTTCTTCTATGTCAAAACACAATCTTCTTGTGTGTTGATGGATGAAATATGTGTGATTATAAAACCTCCAATTACCATCCTCAGTGAAATAGTAATTAAGATACACTTTCCGGATTCCACAAAGAATGACAAGTTTATCCTTCGACAAATTTTGGTCATCATTCTCGAGGAGGTCCTTTTGATATTCGATTGTCCAGCAATAAGGGTTCCTAGCCATCGTATGATTCAAGTCTTAGAAGAGCTAAACTTAGTGAATGAATGGGGAAAGGAGGCAAAAAATGTGAGCAATGTTTAGATGAAAAAAACATGTGAAGACATTATATAGATCTATATATTTATATATACATAAATGAAGAAATCTAACAATCTATAAATCAAATCTGATTAATAGGAGAAATATGGAAGTAAAATTAATTTTCTTATTTTTGGTGTATTATTTGTAAAGTCATAGCATAAGTGGTAATTGTGTTAAATAAACTTTCATTTTTCTCTCAAAATTTAATCAAGGCAACAAAGAAGAAAAATGTATTATTTGTGGAGATATAGACAAAATCTCTCAAGATTTTACTTTGAAATTATTTTTGTGATGTGTAAACAAATTTAAGTAGCTAAAACATGTTGTTGGAAACTCAATAAATGTTTAACTTATATGATCCCTTAAAATTTAGGAGTATGCATCTATGTTTTTATTCTTAAATATCATACTTAGTTTTCTTACTTAATCATTATGTATGCTACATGTCACTAAGTTCGTTAACATATAATGAAGTATATTGAGGTTCGACTATGTTATACCTAAATATGCAACACCTAGAAGTTGTAAGTCCATATCAGATCGTGAGAAGCTAAGGAGTTGAACTCTGCAAAAAACTGGGACTTACGGGCAGCATTTATGGGTCGTAAAAGGAGCCATGGACCGTAGATGCAATACCTAGATCATCTTCAGAGATTAGAAATTCATTCTTAGTTTTATGGGTCTTGTCTACGGGTCGTAGATAGGCTCGTAGATCAAACTCCTAAAACTTGGATTTAGCCTAACTTTAACAGACTAAGTCTATAGTTTGTAGATGGAACCACGGTCCGTAGATGGATCTCGTGAATAGAATTTTAGAAACTCAGTAATTAGGCCTTATTTCTACAAGAGGAATCTACGGCCCGTAGATCCATCCACGGATCGTAGATGGCTCTTGTGAAAACCTATAGACAGTTTTTCTTTCAGGGATGTTTTGGTCTCTTCGCACTCTTTTAATTTTTAGAATATGTCATTTTGGTCTATCCTAAGTGGGATTAAGGGGAAGTTAGTTGAATAAAACACCTACCCTCACACCAAACACTTAGAATTAACAGACAATGCAATCAAACTCTTCTAAAGCGAGAACTAAGGTTCTTTATCTTCAAGCTCAGTTCAAACATTCAAGTTAGGGTTTTCATTCCAGATATGTGTTATTTCATCAATGGATATCCTTTATGTAATGATCCTGAAGGTCATTTTTGGTATTTTTTGTAAAATTGCCATTTTACCCCTCCCAAAAGTTGCCCCGAGTCATGTTTGGTTGATATCTAATGTTAGTTTTGTGAAATTATGGTTTTTGGAAAAATTTGAATTCTAAAGGCTTAAGTTGGCAAAATGTGATTTTTGAGGTCATTCAGAGTTTTGGGTCTCGGATGGGGATTATGTCGATTCCATCAGCTCCGGAATGTGGAATTTGGTTTAAGAGAGTTCACAGAATCAGTTTTGGGGCTGTGTCGTGAATTTGAGGCCTTGAGTTGGAAAATTTTGAAATTTTGATCATAGAGTTGACTTTGGTCAACATTCGAAGATCGGATACTCAGAATTTGATTCTGACAACTTCGTTTTATTCGGGGGATGATTTTAGTAGTAGAGGTGGCCTTGGTTGAATGTTTAGAGGTCATGAGCTTGTTTTGAGTTGTTGAGGCTTAAGTTAGTTTTGTTGAGCTTTATCGTATTCCGGGTCAAGGAGACCTCAAATTCAAATTCCGACGGTTCCATTGAGTCCGGAACGTCGATTTTAGTAGGGTAGCATATTTGGTTTGTGTGCTTGGGGTTCCAAACGAATCCCGAGGATCCTTTCAGAAACTTGTTGAAATTGCTGAATTGATGTTATCTAGTATCTGGTGTTTTGGCCTCCGCATTCGCGGAGGGGAAAGGTCAGCGTTCACGGAGTACTGAGTGTGTAAGCCTCCGCGTTCGTGGAGGGTGAGCGCATTCACGGAGTGCTGAGTGTGTAAGCCTCCGCGTTCGCGGAGAGTTGAGTTCCCCTGACCTCCGTGTTCGCGGGCTAAGTGAGCCGCGTTCAAGGAGGGTTATTTTGCCTGAAACAGTGTAAAGTCGATATTTTTCCCATTTCCTCCATTTTTAAAATTTTGTAGCTTGGTGGCGTGAGTTTTGAAGAGGTTTTTCTTCTGAATCAGTGTGGGTACATGATTTTAACCCTTGGCATTGTTTACCCAATGTTTTAAACATGATTTGTACTTGGAAATTGGGTTTTTAAAATGGAAAATTTGGGGGTTTTGATTGAACTCCGATTGTGTGATAAAGTAAGGATTGTGGGCTGTTCTGAACTCCGTTTTCCAAATGGTTTTCACTATTGGGTTGCTAATACCTCGAGGATCATTGTCATGTAAGAATTTTCGGATTCAAACCCCATTTTTGAAATTGGATTTTTAAGTTGTTTTACCTTTTCTTTCCAAATTTCGTGTTCTTGGCATTTTTAGATCCAAATTTTGATTGGGATTCATAATTTTAATAGATTATGTTGCTTTGGATTGCTTTCGGAAAGGAAAAACTCTGGTTATTGATTGATTGCGAATTAGATTAAGGCAAGTGAACTCTTAAAACCTTGTGAATCTCTTAGAATTCTGATTTCCTTTATTGATTGTGTTGGGGAGTAATGGGATTGAGGTATGCGTGAATCCTTGTATGAATCAATCTAAAAATTGACCGGCGGGGTTAATAAAATGGCTTTGTGTATTAAAGTGATAGGCCAAAGTGAGATGGGCCATGAACTTGATATTGTTGTGTAATTGATGAATTGCCATGATAGTCTCGGTGTGATTATGAACGTGTTAAATATGTCATTTGCTCATCGTGAATCATGGGACTAGACTTGAAAACTCTTACTTAGCGATTGATCCTACTTGTGATGAAAGGAGTAGTGAAATGGAGACTAGGCAATTGATCATGTTTTGGTTGATGTATTCGATGATGTTGATATATTGTTGATAGTGTGACGTGATTTGAATTGATATGAATTGCGTTGTGACTGTGAGCACTATCTTTCTTCTTATTATTTGTGTGAACATGCTTGTGTGCATTGGTTCTGGAAACACTATGATGAGACACTTTGATAATTATGCCGATGGGAAATGGTTCCGGCAAGTGATGATTATACCGATGGGAAATGGTTCCGGCGAGTGATAGTTTATGCAGATGGGAAATGGTTCCGGCGATGTCGATGGGAAATGGTTCCGGTGATTAATGATTATGCCGATGGGAAATGGTTCCGGTGGATACATGGTCCATGTGTGCCCCCCGTGGGTTTCGGTATGAAATTCAGCGGATGTGTATCGTAGGACAGACATGCATTACCCTACTTGTCATTGTATTGCATTATATTGTTTGATCCTCATTGTTGTGGTGTTATATATATGGCTTGTTACTCTGGGATTGATATGTTGATACTGAATTGGGTTCTTTCATTGATGTTGTTGAGTTGTTGTTGACTTTTGTATTATTTGAACTAGGGATTGGAATCTGTTGGGTTGGCTGATTTTCTGTGTAGGTTATAGTTATCGGAGGTTCGGTGGGAAGTCAGGGTTTCGTGATTCTATTAGATTTGCCTCGTTTTATTAGTTGATTTGCTGGGTACCGTCTTGTTTGATACTCACCCTTGCTTCTACACTTGTGTAGGTCTCGAGCCCGGACCGTGATCTAGTCTTTCTTCTCCTTCTCCGAGGCATTTTGAGGACATTTGAGAGGTAGTCGTTTGATGCTGGCGATCTCTCTCGGTCATTTTACTTTTTGCTTTGTTTATATTTGAGATACAAGGACTTGAGACCTGTACTTTCTTTTAACTTCTGTAATAGTGGCTTGTACATGTGACAACCAGTGTTGGGTTGGTTTTTGTTAAGTTGAAAGACTTTCGCTTGATTATTTCTCTTCTTTAATTATGTTATTTTCCGTTGTTGGGTTTAGGCTGACTTGTCCTGTTGGGATAGGACAAGTGTCATCACACCCGATTTTTGGGTCGTGACAAATGGTATCAGAGCCCAGGTTACATAGGTCTCACGTGTACAATCCAAGTCTAAGTAGAGTCTCGAGGATCGGTATGGAGACGTCTGTACTTATCTTTGAGAGGCTATGAGGACTCTTAGGAAACTTCCTTCATTTCATTCTCTCTTATCGTGCATGTTTCTTATCGCTTGTGTTGAGTGTCGCGTGTTGTTTTGGCAGATGCCGAGGACCAGAGCTTCGATTTTGAGCGATGGAGGGGAGGCATTGGTTGAAGCCCCAGTCAAAGGTCGAGGTAAAGCCCGAGTTGGGGGCCGTGCTCTTGGAGTAGCACGTGGGAGAGGCCGTGGCCGTGGAGCGGTACCTGCTAAAGTCCATGGTAGAGAGGCTTCCCTAGAACCACAGATTGAGGTTGGTGAGAGCCAAGCTCCTCCAGGATTCTCAGCATTGTTCTTTCAGGAGACCTTATTGAGGATGTTGGGAGTTATGGAGAGTTTTACTCAGGGTGTTGCAGGCACGCCAAAGGATTCGCGACTAGAGCAGGGGTATAGACCCCAGAGCAGAATCAAGGTCAGGATGTTCAGGATCAGGTGGGTCAGCCACTGTTGGTTCTCGCGCCCCAGCTGTAGGTGCACAGGATGATCTGGATGTCGTTCTGACAGTGGAGGACCAGAATTTTATGACAGGTTTCAGAGGATGAAACCACTCGAGTTTCAGGGTGGTAAGAGTGAGGATGCTCATGAGTTTCTGACCTTGTGCCTTGAGATGCTTAGGGCGGTGAGGATGGTAGATGCGAGGGATGTTCATTTGGTTTCTCTCTAGCTCCGTGGGCCAATCAGGGAGTGGTAGAGGTCTTGGGCGGAGTCCATGCCTGTGGGATCTCCTCCGGTTGAGTGGGGCGCTTTCTCCAGTGCTTTTCAAAATCGTTTCATTCCTTGGAGTGTGTGTGAGCAGAGCAGGCTGAGGTTTGAGGGTTTGACTAAGGGTGGCATGTCAGTTGCGGAGTACGAGGCACATTTCTGTCAACTGTCTTATCATGCCACGTATGTGGTTCCAGAGGAGGAGGAAAGGGTCCGCAAATTTGTGAGAGGTTTGACTTTCTCCATCAGATCATATGCATTTAGATCATCCCGTGAGGGTGCTTCCTTCCAGTCCATTGTGAGTATCGTCAAAGAGGCAGAGTTGTTGGTTCGAGAAGAGTTTGGGGATTCCAAGAGGGCCTGTTCTAGTGGCTAGTTTTCTGGTCCCTTGTCTATAGGAAGAGGTTCTCAGATAGGTGGTTCTTCTTTTCAGCGTTAGAGCCCGGTACATGCTTTTATGCCAATGGCCGAGGAGGGAGAGGTGTCCCGTGGGTCTCACAGTTCTGGCCAAGGTGGTAGTGGTACTTCATTTGGTTCATCACACCAGATCACCGTTTCGAGGTCTTGTTATACTGGTAGGGATCCGGGTCATTTGATGCGAAAGTGCCCTCTACAGACTCATTCAGGGCCCCATCGTACTTACTCAGCAACTTCAGAGAGAGATCCAGCGCCTCTGGCTAGAGGTCGAGGTAGGGTTCAGACAGTAGGTAGAGGCGGCAGAGCTTCGGGTAGTGGTGTTGTGGCTCAGCGTGGATGTAGAGGTGTGGCTCAGACAAGAGGTGGTAGAGGAGCCCAGTGTTATGCGTTTCCGGGGAGGCCCGAGGCTAAGTCTTTTGATGCAGTCATCACAGGTATTGTCCAAGTCTGCCATCGAGATGCATCTGTATTATTTGATCCAGTGTCTACTTTCTCCTATGTGTCTACCTATTTTGCATTTGAGTTTATTTGGTATGCGATCGTATACCTATGCCGGTGCATGTTTCTACACCCCTGGGTGAGCCCTTAGTGGTGGATCTAGTATATCGATCATGTCCTGTTTCTTTGGCTAGGTACGACACTTGGGTAGACTTGATTATTCTGGGGATAGTAGATTTTGATGTGATTTTGGGTATGGATTGGCTTTCTCCCTATCATGCGATTCTTGATTGCCATGCTAAAACTATCACTCTAGTGATGCCTGGTGTTCCGAGGGTAGAGTGGAAGGGTACTAGTGGTTCTAACCCTAGTAAGGTGATCTCCTACATCCGAGCCCAGAGGTTGGTTGATAGGGGGTGTTTGTCCTATTTGGTTTTTATTCGGGATATAAGTGTTGAGTCACCTCCCATGGATTCCATTCCTATGGTTCAGGAGTTTGCAGATGTGTTCTCTATTGACCTTCCTGGTGTTCCTCCTGATAGGGACATAGATTTTGCTATTGACTAGGAGCCGGGCACCAAGCCCTTATCCATTGCCCCGTATCGTATGGCTCCGACTGAGTTGAAGGAGTTGAAGGATTAGTTATAGGACTTGTTGAGCAAAAGGTTTATTCGCCCTAGTGTGTCACCTTGGGAGCACCAGTTCTCTTTGTTAAGAAGAAAGATGGCTCTATGAGAATGTGTATTGATTATAGGCAGATGAACAAGGTAACTGTTAAGAACAAGTATCCTCTTCCTCGCATTGATGATTTGTTTGATCAGCTTTAGGGTGCGGCATTGCTTTCTAAGATTGACTTGAGGTTCGGGTATCACCAGTGAAAGATTAGGCCATCGAATATTCCTAAGACAGCTTTCCAGACTCGTCATGGCCACTACGAGTTCTTAGTGATGTCTTTTGGGCTGACTAATGCTTTTGCGGCGTTTATGGAGTTGATGAACGGAGTGTTCCGTCCGTAGTTGGATTCTTTCGTGATCGTGCTCATTGATGACATTCTGATATATTCCCAGACCGATGAGGATCATGTCCATCACTTGAGATTGATGCTTCAGACTTTAAGGGAGCAGAAGTCGTATGCCAAGTTCTCCAAGTGTGATTTTTGGATTGATTCCATGGCATTCTTGGGAAATGTGGTGTCCAATGAGGGTATCAGGGTTAATCCGACCAAGATTGAGGCAGTTAAGGTCTGGACGAGACCTACTTCTCCTACCGAGATTCGGAGTTTTGTGGGGTTGGTAGGCTACTGCAGACGGTTTGTGCAGAACTTCTCTACTATTGCAGTGCCATTGACTAAATTAACTCAGAAGATTATGGATTTTCATTGGTCCGATGAGTGTGAGGCGAGCTTTCAAAAGCTCAAGGCCTTCTTGACTTCAGCTCCTGTGTTGACTTTGCCCGAGGAGGGTGTGGGTTTTACCGTGTATTGTGATGCCTCCGGAGTTGGCTTGGGGGTGTATTGATGCAAAAAGGGAAGGTTATTACCTATGCCTCTAGACAGTTGAAGACTCATGAGAAGAACTATCCTACCCACGACTTAGAGCTTGCGGCGGTAATATTCGTACTTAAGTTGTGGCGACACTACTTGTATGGGGTTCATTGTGAGGTCTTCACTAATCATCAGAGTCTTCAGTACATTTTCAGATAGGGATCTGAACTTGAGACAGCGCAGATGGCTTGAGTTACTGAAGGACTATGATATGACCATTTTGTACCATCCTGGGAAGTCCAATGTAGTGGTCAATGCCTTGAGTAGGAAGGCTCCTAGTATGGGGAGTCTCGCTCCGATCAGTGTTGATATGAGGTCCTTGGCTAGGGATGTTTAGAGGCTAGCTAACAGCTTTGACATGTTGTAGGTTTCTGGGGAGAGTGGTGGTTTGATTGCGTTCATTAAGGCCCATTCTTCCTTAGTTAAGCAGATTCGTGAGTACCAGTTTGAGGATGAGAAGTTGTGTCTCATTCGAGACAAGGTGATCAGAGGTGAAGCCAAGGAGGCTGCACTTGATTCTAAGAGAGTTTTGAGGATTGAAGGCCGGATTTGTGTGCCCAAGGTGGGCGAGCTTATTAGACTGATTCTAGAAGAGGCCCATTGTTCTAGATATTCTATCCATCCGGGGACAACGAAGATGTATCATGATCTGAGTCAGTAATACTGGTGGTGTGGTATGAAGAGGGATATTGCAGACTTTATATCTAGATGTTTGACCTGCCAATAGGTCAAGTGTGAGCACCAGTGGCCCGGAGGTCTGTCTCAGAGGATGCCCATTCCTACTTGGAAGTGGGAGCAGATCACTATGACTTTGTTGTGGGTTTACCTACCACCATGGGTTGTTATGATTATATTTGGGTGGTTGTTGATAGGCTACCTAAGTCCGCTCATTTCATCCCAATTCAGGTGAAGTATACGACGGAGAAGTTAGCCCAGCTCTATATCAGTCAGATTGTTAGACTTCATGGGGTGCCGATATCTATAGTCTCGGATCGGGGTTCTTTGTTCACCTCGCATTTCTAGAGAGATTTACAGCATGGTTTGGGTACTCGGCTTGATATGAGCACAGCCTTTCACCCTCAGACAGATGGTCAGTCCGAGCGGACAATTCAGGTTCTTGAAAATATGCTTCGTGCTTGTGTGACTGACTTTGGTGCTAGGTGGGATCAGCATTTTCCCCTAGCAGAGTTTGCCTACAACAACAGCTATCATTCTAGCATTCAATTGCCCCTTTTGAGGCGTTGTATGGCAGACGGTGTAGATCACCGATTGGATGGTTTGACTCAGCGGAGATGGATTCCTTAAACACTGACTTGCTTAGAGATGTCATGGATTAGGTTTGTGTGATTCAGAGTAGGCTATTGACTGCTCAGAATCGACAGAAAAGTTATGCCGATCGGAGAGTCCGAGACCTAGCATTCATGGAGGTAGATCATGTTTGGCTCCGAGTATCACCCATGAAGGGCGTTATGTGATTCGGAAAGAAGGGCAAGCTTAGCCCTAGATTCATCGATCCTTTTGAGATCTTGGACTGGGTGGGAGAGGTGGCCTATAGGTTAGCCTTACCACCTAGCTTGTCAGCTGTGCATCCCGTGTTCCATGTCTCTATGCTTCGGAAGTACATCCCGGATAAGTCGCGTGTGATTACACTCGATTATGTGAAGTTGGGTCTTGATTTGACTTATGAGGAAGAGCCTACAGTTATTTTTGATAGGAAGGTCCGTAAGCTTAGGACCAAGGAGATTGCTTCAGTGAAGGTGCAATGGGGTCACCGTTAAGTTGGAGAGGCTACCTGGGAGTGCGAGTCTGACATGCATGCCAGATATCCTCGGCTTTTTGAGGCTTCAGGTACTTTCTTTTACTTTATGTTCGAGGACGAACATGGTTTTTAATGGTGGATAATGTAATGACCCTGAAGGTCATTTTTGGTAATTTTTGTAAAATGACCATTTTACCCCACCTGAGAGTTGCCCGAAGTTATGTTTGGCTGATATCCGATGTTAGTTTTGTGAAAATTCTTGTTAAGTTATGATTTTTGGAAAAGATTGAATTCTAAAGGCTTAGGTTGTCAAAATGTGATTTTTGAGGTCATTCAGAGTTTCAGGTCTCGAATGGGGATTTCATTGATTCCATCAGTTTCGAAATGTGGAATTTGGCCTGGAAGAGTTGACGGAATCAATTTTGGGGCTGTATCGTGGATTTGAGGCCTTGAGTTGGAAAATTGTGAAATTTTGATCAAAGAGTTGACTTTGGTCAACATTCTGAGATCGAATGCTCGGAATTTGATTCTGACAACTCTGTTGGATTAGGGGGATGAATTTAGGCCTAGGAGTGCCCTTGTTATATGGCATCTCGTGTTTTGGCCTCCCCGTTCGCGGAGGGGAAAGGTCTGCGTTCGCGAAGTGCTGAGTATGTAAGCCTCCGTGTTCGCGGAGGGTGAGCGCGTTCGCAGAGTGCTGAGTGAGTAAGCCTCCATGTTCGCAGAGAGTGAGCGCGTTAGCGGAGAGTTGAGTTCCCCTGACCTCCGCGTTCGCGGGCTAAGTGAGTCATGTTCGTGGAGGGTTATTTTACATGAAACATTGTAAATCGGGATTTTGCCCGTTTCCTCCATTTTTAACATTTTGGAGCTTTGTGGGGCGATTGTTGAAGAGGTTTTTCTTGTGAATCAGTGTGGGTACGTGATTTTAACCTTTGTCTTTGATTACCCAATGTTTTAAACATGATTTTTACTTGGAAATTAGGTTTTTAAAATGGAAAATTTGGGGGGTTTGACTGAACTCCGATTTTGTGATAAAGTAAGGATTGTGGGCTGTTTTGAACTCCGTTTCCCAAATGGTTTTCACTATTGGGTTGCTAATACCTCGAGGATCATTGTCATGTAAGAATTTCTGGATTCAAACCCCGTTTTCGAAATTGGCTTTTTGGGTTGTTTTACCTTTTCTTTCCAAATTTCGTGTTCTTGGCATTGTTAGACTCGAACTTTGATTGGGTTTCATAATTTTAATAGATTGTTTTGCTTTGGATTGCTTTCGAAAAGGAAAAGCTCCGGTTGTTGATTAATTGCGAATTCGATTAAGCCGAAGGAACTCTTAAAACCTTGTGAATTTCTTAGAATTCTAACTTCCTTTCTTGATTGCGTTGGGGAGTAATGGGATTGAGGTATGGGTGAAATCTTGTAAGAATCAATCCAAAAATTAACTGGCGGGGTTAATAAAATGGCTTTGTGTGTTAAAGTGATAGGCCAAAGTGTGATGGGCCATGAACTTGATATTGTTGTGTAATTGATGAATTGCCATGATAGTCTCGATGTGATTATGAACGTGTTGAATATGTCTTTCGCTTATCGTGAATTATGAGACTAGACTTGAAAACTCTTGCGTAGTGATTGATCTTACTTGTGATGAAAGGAGTAGTGAAATGGAGACTAGGCAATTGATCATGTTTTGGTTGATGTATTCGATGATGTTGATATATTGTTGATAGTGTGACGTGATTTGAATTGATATGAATTGCGTTGTGACTGTGAGCACTATCTTTCTTCTTATTATTTGTGTGAACATGCTTGTGTGCATTGGTTCTGGAAACACTATGATGAGACACTTTGATAATTATGCCGATGGGAAATGGTTCCGGCAAGTGATGATTATACCGATGGGAAATGGTTCCGGCGAGTGATAGTTTATGCAGATGGGAAATGGTTCCGGCGATGTCGATGGGAAATGGTTCCGGTGATTGATGATTATGCCGATGGGAAATGGTTCCGGTGGATACATGGTCCATGTGTGCCCCCCGTGGGTTTCGGTATGAAATTCAGCGGATGTGTATCGTAGGACAGACATGCATTACCCTACTTGTCATTGTATTGCATTATATTGTTTGATCCTTGTTGTTGTGGTGTTATATATATGGCTTGTTACTCTGGGATTGATATGTTGATACTGAATTGGGTTCTTTCATTGATGTTGTTGAGTTGTTGTTGACTTTTGTATTATTTGAACTAGGGATTGGAATCTGTTGGGTTGGCTGATTTTCTGTGTAGGTTGTAGTTATCGGAGGTTCGGTGGGAAGTCAGGGTTTCGTGATTCTATTAGATTTGCCTCGTTTTATTAGTTGATTTGGTGGGTACCGCGTTATTTGGTACTCACCCTTGCTTCTAGACTTGTGTAGGTGCCGAGCCCGGACTGTGATCTAGTCTTTCTTCTCCTTCTCTGAGTCTTTTTTAAGACATTTGAGAGGTAGCCATTCGATGCTGCCGATCTCTCTCGGCCTTTTTTACTTTTCGCTTTGTTTCTATTTGAGATACAAGGACTTGAGACATGTACTTTCTTTTAACTTCTGTAATAGTGGCTTGTACATGTGACAACCAGTGTTGGGTTGGTTTTTGTTAAGTTGAATGACTTATGCTTGATTATTTCTCTTCTTTAATTATGCTATTTTTCGTATTATTGGGTTTAGGCTGACTTATCCTAGTGGGATAGGACAAGTGTCATCGCACTCAGTTTTTGGGTCGTGACACTTTCACCCATTGAGTCTCAAATTAAACCTAGTTCTTAAATTCATAATTTTTACATAAGTTAGGGCTCTTATGTAAAGCATGATTTTTCATTATTTTTCTCATTGTTCTTCATGGATAGTTTGAGCTTGCGATTTCATCGATAAAATCAGTATTTCTAGATAGTATTTTTATGAACTTACCAGTATTCATGAGCTACTCAGATATCAATATTTAGCATGTTGTTTTATAGTACTTATCAGTTTCATGTTGTTTTACTTGGTCATTGCATCAGTTCATGGACATCACTTCAGTCTTTATATCCAAATTTAGCATGTTCAATTTAGGATACTTGTGATGCATGTATTATATAGTAAGTACATTCAAAATACTGACAGTATACTGTTCATGCTATGTTGTTTTATAATATATGTTCAGGAGCTCAGTATACATCCCACAATTAGTACAATTTTCCAGTCAACATAGCAGCAGTATTGGTGAGTCCACATCTTTCGAGGATAATCCCTATGTTTATCTTAGTTATTTGTTTCTTTCGGTTTTCATAAAGTTAGAATTAGCTGGGGGTTTGTCCCAGCAACTCATCTTAGTGGAGGATTTCAAACAGTCAGATAGTAGTATCAATTTTATGCCTTATTAAGATGAATTCATTTTGAGTATTAAGTTTTATAATTCAGACTTCTTCCATATTTCGGTTTTAACTTTCACATCAGTGTTTTCAATCATTATCTATGTTAATATTAGCGTCATGCCAGACCATGGATTATCTTGGGGTCACTTGTGGCTTTAAGAACTATGTTACAATTATGAGGTAGTCTCGGAGCGTGAAAAACTTAGTATCAGAGCATCATGGTTAAAGTGTTCTAGGGTGTCTGAAAGTCGTGTTAATTAGAGTCTTATTCATTCATGAGTATGAAGTGCACCACAGTTATAAATGAGAGGTTATGAAACATTTTAGCAAAGTTTCCCTTCTTTCATATTATTATCGTGTGCTAGAATGTGAACTCTATTAAATATCCTTCTAACTCCTGTTGTATGCAATTACAAAATCATGCCTCCTAGAAGAGTTTACGTCAGAAAGAACATGAATGAAGACTAGCAAGCACCACCAACTCTAGCAGACTCTCTGAATGAACAAACATCTCACGTTGAGTTCAGAGCTGCTTTCCAGGTACTAGCTCAAGCCATGACCACTTAGGTCAATTAGTAGGTTGTTGCTCATGCTAACCCAAATGGGAATATGGCAGCAGAAAGAGTCTGAACTTCACTTGGATGAACCCTCCTAAGTTCCATGGTTCTAAGATGGAAGAGGATCCACCGAAATTTATAAAAAGCATTCAAAAGATCACACATATTATAGGGGTCAGTCTAGTGTATAGTGCAGACTTAGCCGCTTACCAGTTGAAAGAAGTGGCTCCGATCTGGTACAACTAGCAGAAGGATGATAGGGGTGTTGATGTATGCCAAGTGGACTGTGAGACGTTTGTGGCTGCATTTTTTGATGGGTTCCTTCTGCTTAAGCAAAGAGAGGCCAAAGTCCAGGAGTTTATAAACCTGAAGCAAAGTAACATAATTTGAAAGAGTATTCCATGAAGTTTACTCAACTCTCTGAGTATGATCCATCTATAGTAGTCGACTCCAAGGCTTGTATGATTAAGTTTGTTTCTAGTGTTACAGAGACTCTAGTGATGGAGTATATGACTGCTATGTTGATCAGGGAGATGGATATCTCTAGTTTGATGGCTCATTCTTAACATATTGAGGAAGAAGAGGTTAAGGAGAGCCCTAGGGAGAGTAAGATGGCTAGGACATGCAGTATGGACTACTCTCAACGGGTTCATCCACATCCCTTTCTAGTGCTCCAATACCCAAATTTAAATAGGAGGACGGGGATAGGGCATCAGGCCTTATCTCCTAGGGTTGTGTCACTAGTGGTCGTACTTTTTTCATTTGTTCGAAGTGTGGTAAGAACCACCCTAAGGAGTGTATGACTGGTAGTGGTAGTTGTTTTAGATGCAGCAAAATAGGTCACAATTTAATAAAGTTCCCAATGGCCTCAATTAGAGGCAAGGACGTTGAGGCTAAGACCAATCCTACAGCAGCTCCAGCAGGTCATTTGAAAATCAACAGGGTGCATCATCAAGTGTCGGTGGCGTACAGTGCAAGAACATGTTCTATGCTTTTTGAAACTCGACAGGGTCAGGAAGAGTCCCCCTAATGTAGTCATTGATATGTTAAGTGTCATTAAGCTTGATGTTTATGGATTATTAGATCTAAGATCCACACATTCTTTCATGAAAACTTACATTGCAGTAAATTTCAATTTCAATGTCAATCCCAAAATTTTATAAGAACCCTTCTCAATCTCTACTTTTATAGGTGAGTCAGTCTTAGCTAAACTGCTATACAGAAAATTGCCCAATCTTAGTTTTTCAAAAAATCACCATAGGTTATCTAATAGAGCTAGACATTCTTAATTTTGATATATACACTTTTGTTATGCCTAAGTTGACTCTATAACTAGAATCATTAAACTTTAGTTCCCCAATGAACCATTCATAATATTAAAGGGTAGCACTTCAGCGTCTATAGGTCAATTTCTTACCTTAAGGCCAAAAAGATGATCTCTAAGGGTTGCTTTTACCATATGGGTTAAGGATTTTAGTTCCAAAACCCCCAACCCTCCAGCCCATCCTAGTAGTGAATTAGTTTCCATAAGTATTCACGAATGATCTTCTTAGAGCCCCTCCCGAACGGGAAATTGACTTTGAAACAGACCTTCTTCCAGATGCCCATCCAATCTCTATTCCTCCTTATAGAAAGGCTCCAACTGAGCTTTAAGAGTTAAAGGATCAGGTAAAAGACCTCATAAATAAAAGTTTCATCAGACCCAATATGTTTACATGGGGTGCTCCAGTTCTATTCGTGTCACAACCCGAGCCTACACCCTGGACGTGGCTGGCCCTCGAGAACCATTGATAGTCCCTAACCGAACCCTCATCATGGCTGACTACAAGCAGAAAACTAACTCAAGCAATAATAGGCTTAAAACTACATTAAATCTGATAAACTCAAATACTAAACTCATAAAGTCTAGACAATGCTCAATAGAAATACTTATAGTTTGTAAAACAACTCAAGAGAAGTAAATACTGAGAGACTCCTCAACTCTATCTATCTATGAAGCATCTACTATTAAGGAAGGATATCGGGACAAGACCTACGACACCTCAAAGAGCTACTACTGACAACTTATATAACTGGAGTCCTCCAGAACCAAGGAGGCCTTACTCAAAAGCTGACAAGCGGATGAAGTGATCTCAACGGAACTCCTATTGATGATCCTAAGTACATGTGTCTGCATCATTAAAAGATGCAGGTCGAATGACGTCAGTACATTGAATGTACGAGTATGTAATATAGCTGAACAACCAAATAACTTAACTAAAACTCTGACAGTAACTCAATTGAAATATAATATAGATCATGATGGAAAACTCATTTTAACTCTTACCGAAAGAATGCAATAAAAGCATATACTGAACTGATCAGGCTGAAAGAAATGCTCAACCCAACTCAACTCAACTCGACTCGACTGAGCTCAACTCAACTCAACTCTCCGTAAAGCACGATTAGAGATAATATCATTTTAAGCTTCACAAAGTATAATATAATAACTCAAAGAAAATTATATGTGAAAATACAATGAAAGTACTCTTTACTCTATTTGGGAGTTTCTCTAACCGACAACCATCACTATGAGCTACGTGATGATACAGCGTCTCACCCACGCTTCCAGAACTGTCCTATACCTTACTGGGATATAAGACACATCAACTAAGTGGATCCACTAAGCTCTGCCCGAAGGCACTAAGAAAATCATCTAAAAAGTATGAATCTTTTACCAATGTTGGCATACATGGTTTATGGGGGATGTGAGTCGTCTGAACTCTCTCTCATATCGGTGCTCAATACTACTCCCAATAAATATATATACTCATGCTCAATGTTTAAAAAAAATTATTTTCTCAATTTAAGGTTATTACTCAAAAGATCCTCTTAAAAGAGGTAACTGCTCTGAACTATCTTTGTACTCATAACTCATTTAGAAATCAATGTTTCTCTCTTTTAAATGTAAAAGTGTTGCATTTGGGAATACTTAGTTCCCTCTTACACTTTTTTTCAATCATGAATATAACTATTCTCATTCTCATATTTACTTTCTCAAGACTTAGTTCAAAACCATTGTTCATTACAAAAGAATTCTCAAAACGACTCAAAAGACCTCTTGAACTTTCCTCTTAAACTTACTTTAGTTTGGAATGAAAATTAAGACATAAAAGTAGGATAATTGAAACGACCCCAAAAATGCCCGAAAATGTGCTTCGGAAACACCTATAATTGTAATTTCCATATATCTCAAAATCCGTGCATGATTTCGGAAATTCGACTTCATATTCTTATTCGTGGTGTCAAATTGAGTGGGAAATGGGTCTAACCCGAATTTTAGAACAACCGTATCAAAATTCGAAAATCGCAAAAATTGCGATTTGGAGGGTCAACTTTAAAGGGGAATATCTCTTAGCACACAAGGAACTGGAAGGGCTGCAACCTATCAAATTAAAGCTCTTTGAGTTAGCTTTCCAACGCACTTGGTTTCACCTTATTCCGCGTTAGGATGAGGGAGTTATGACAATTTTCGTAAAACCTGTCTGTGCAGAATTTCCAATTCCAGTGAGCTATTTTCTAGGCGGGTTGGAGGTGTTTTTTTTATAAAAAGGGGATATGTCCCATACTTATTCATTTTCTTAACTCCAAAAACACTCTCTAAGCCCTCTCCAAAAATTCCACCAAGATCTTCAACCAAATTCAAACATCTCAAGCTCTAATCCGGATTCAAGACTCAATCTCAAGCTTCGATTCTCCATTCCAATCTTCATCAAGGATTCTCCAAAGTTGAGGTATGTGGGTTTGATTGTGGAAACCTTCCTTTCCACAAGTCCAACCATTTATCCTCTATTTCTACTTCAAGTTTATGGGTCCTTATGATTATTTATGAACTCTTGAATTATGGAATTACTACTACACACACTATTATGGTCCATTTTGCATATTATCATGAAATGGAATTATTATGTGATGTTTATGGTTTACATGCTTCCATGATCAAATTATGAAGGTTGATATATATATGTATGTTGTTGGTGGGCTGATTTATATGGATTTTGGAATTGGTTGGACTTAGTATTCTTGAAATACATGATTTCATTTACATGAACAATTGCCCACCTTGTGTTTGATAAAATGCCCATTTATAGAATTCTTAGGAAAGGAAGGTCCAAGGTACGTCCTATGAGTCGGATGGTTATGTAATTACTGAAATGATGATGAAATGGACACATGTATATGATTTTCTCTATATAAGTGTTATGAGTCGACCAAGCCTAGTACGGGGGGTAGTAGGCCTGTATAACCGTATCGAGGGGTTGGTACCTTGGTTGCCTAGTACGGGGATAGCCCGTAATACCGTATCGAGGT